>JACCIY010001780.1:55000-77500 GCA_025506505.1 Flaveria sonorensis | reverse complement strand
AAGGTTATGTGTTTAGTCCCGACCCAGTTACTTGTATTGGGGCTTTCATATCTGTGGACGATAATGGCTTTACTCAGATTATTGAAACCGGTTCTTTGGAATAGTTGTTTTTGATAAGGGCTTAGTTACATTTTTTGTTCAAATATGCATATCTTTATACCTACTTTTCGACCCAAGACCTTACCTTAATCACCGGAAAACCCTTTTTTTATTTCAAGCTCAGTGGTAGAGCGGTCGGCTGGTAACTGACTAGTCGGGCGTAGGTTCGAATCCTACTTGAAAAGCTTCCCTGGACTTTTTTGACTCTCTGCTTACTCCAGCCGTAAGTAAACTCGTAGAATGGGATGTCATCCACTGACTCCTAATTGCGAGAAGAGAATTTCCCTCCTAAGTCATCGAAAAAGAGGAGGCCTAGCTATGAAAAGGCTCCACGGATGACTGGGGCTTAGGGCAAAAGAAAAGGAAGATCGTCTTGACTCTCTTAACTATGGGAAAATAGTTAGAATGTAAACGAAACACATGCTTCACTCTCGCTTTCAGTATTTTG
Organism: Flaveria sonorensis; assembly: GCA_025506505.1. Lineage (NCBI taxonomy): Eukaryota > Viridiplantae > Streptophyta > Magnoliopsida > Asterales > Asteraceae > Flaveria > Flaveria sonorensis. Next base: position 76,953 of record JACCIY010001780.1, on the reverse strand, counting down.
ACAAGCGGGGCCGAGTTGATTGAGTTGTCCTCTCAAAAGAAGAGACTGGCTAGAGATCTCTTTATCAAAATCTTTGGAACAAATGGTTGCCCATGAATCTAGGTACCAATTAGGATCATAATATTATAGCTAGGAAAGATGCATTGCAGCAAAGGACCAGGGGAGCTTTAAAACACCTGGATATGAGCGATCAGATCGATGCTAGATTTTATAACTTACCCATCTTTTCCCACCAACCTGTGTTATCTAGCGCGGTCTTGCTAAAGCTAAAGGTTTCTCCCTCTCGACACGAGAAAGCTCAAAGCAGTCTAGCTAAGCCAAGTAAAGCTGTGCCAGATACGGATGAAATTGTTGGTGATTCTATTTCTTTATTCCGAATTCCGGATTACATCATCGAATAAGGCCTTTGCCTTCTTTTCACCGGGGATGTCTCGGTCAATTTTTGATTCCTGATAAAATGCACTTTTAAGTATTTTTGCAGACACGTCTTTCACTATTATATCCAAGTATTCGACGGAATACTTACTTTCCAGACTTTCAATAACTTCCTGTAGCCGGTAAGGAGCGAGAGGGCGCCTGTGCACCTCCTATTAATAAGATCGCCAAATTGGTTTTCACGAGTAGTCACCAAATTACTCAGCCAGTCGGAATCGTATTCTATGTGTTTTTCTTGCTTCTTCCCAAGCAGCATCTTGGCTAAGCTCTAATGGGGTTTGACCTTTGGCCTGTTTAAGTGCGTCTCCTCTGCTTCCCCCACGAAAAGCGCCGGTGATCACTATGCTCTCGCCTTTTATTTCTGCTTTCTTTCCTTACCTTGTGTGGGATTATGGGTTACTTTTCTGTTAGAAGGTGATGACTCAGGATCTTCCTTATGGATAAGATCTATAGATGCTTGCGCTGCGGGATCACGCGGGAGGGTGAGACTCTCTTATTAGCTACTAACTTGACAGATTCCTGGTCGAAGCGGGCTAAGCTGCTATAAAGAGCGAGAACCGGCTAAGTTGAAGATGATGGGAATTTTCCAATTCGATTGGGTACTTATCGCGGACCCTGGAGAATCTTCGTATTCTGTCTACATCATCTGTATCTAGTAAAGGATTGAAAAACTGGGGTCTACCCTTCTCCCCTACGTACTGATTGAAGAGGAGGGGTTTGAGTGGACTATCTTACGGGAATGAGTTAAGAGCCGGTTACGGCCAGTACTATGGAACAAAACCGTCGAAAACAGTCTTTCTAAAATAGACCAGATATGCCGAATCTGAGCTGAGAGATGCTAGGTCTCGTCTAAGCCCTTTTCGCGTCTCCGCATGTGGAAAGCTCCAGTTTTTCTTCCAGATCTATCAAGCCTCATACAGATCTTATTAAAATATGAGGTAAACGACATCACATACGGTATTCTTGCTTATCCAAAGCCGTTCAGTGGTGAATCGGTGGATCAGAGATGCCTTCCGTCGATCGACTGTAGTCGAGAAAAACATAGGAATGCTGTGGTGGATGTCTAGCTGCAATCTTTGGTTTTGTCTGGCCTCGACTAGAAAGTCTCAAATCACTACGAAGGATAAAGTAGGTAATGCAATTCGCACTCGAATTGGCAAAGTTGTGGGTATCACACCCTGGATAAAAGAAAGTTCGGAAGGTTCATCAATTCGATCCACCGGTCGAGCGTAATTGTCTTCTATTTAATATTCCAAACTATCTCACCGGCCTTTCATCCCTACCCTATCGTAGGAAATTGCGTATGAAAAGGAGTCTAATTTGTTTGGGGTGAACTTACTGTTCCCGGCTTTACCTCATAGAGGTAGAAAGGCTGATTTTGAGTACAAAGTCGAGGTAAACGGCTTCCGCTCGGTTAGCTTCCTCTGCTTCCGGTGGTGTGGGACTGATGCAAGTGCTTTTGGGTTTTCAATCACGTGTTTTGTAGTCCCGAGTGGGAACAGTGTTTTTATTCATTATAAAGTTTCCTCCTATTCATCTCTTCTATGTCTTAAGCATAGTTTCGTAAGCTCTGAATTCCTCTAGTTAGCGTATAAGATCTTCTTCTATTCTACGACCTCCGAATAGGTAAGAGAAGGAATTCGGTTCACGAAGGGTAAAATCATCACAAATTCTTTTTCCCTGAGACTCCTCTCTCTGTCTTCTTACCTTTAGTCTTCGATTTCAGTCATTGAAGGTTTTGAGACCTAATTTTTGCTTGATAGCCCACTGCCTTTGCTTTCCTTATGAAATGGTAGAAAGTAAAGTTCCATTATTGGACTAAGAAAGATATTATTACCTTAAGGCCTTTCATTAGAGTAAGAGGTGCCTAGCGCTCTTTGCAAAAACCGCTGTTGGAGATAGGAATGAAGCCTATTTCCCTTACAAGAAGATCAATAGGATTGGAAGAGAAAGATGTCGATTCAGAAGGCTACTTAATTCTTTCGAGTAAGCAAGCGCATTAAAGCCCCTTTTCAACTACCTCAAGTAGGGTGCCGAGACCCATGGTAATCGTCTTTTTTAGCTTAAATAGAGGCATTGTAGAATAAATCTCGATAAGAGGTCTATCATGCTTATTCGGAAAACGTAAGGAAAGTATTCAAAACCTTCCTCATTGCAGGAACCACTGGGAAGTCTCCATTGAAATCTCTTTTAGTGCCCGCTTTCCTTTAATTCCATCACACCCTCGTAGCTAACCTGTATCGAATAGCCAACGCCTCTAACAACGTATTTCAGGGGCTGAGGGCGGTTCCTTAGGCACCTTCACATCTACATCTACTTAGAACAAGCACGTACACACAAGCAAGCTTGAATCCTGTTATTTTAACTGAGCTCTATAAGCCGTTACGCCCGGCAGCTACAGGTTGGTCGAGACTCAGGATTTCGTTTAGCGTTGTGGCCTGTAGATTAGAATCGTAAAGCTCACCCTAATTTAACATCTGCTTGAACTCCCGATCTACTTTTTAATTAAATAAAAAAACTTATCTAGCTAGAGGAGTTTAGAAGATTAGTATATTCATTCCCTTGTTACTTTCTTTCCAAAGCCCCGCATGAGCAAGCCAAGCTACTCATGCCAAGCAGCTAACTTCGAGCTAGAACTAATGGATTAGCATTAATAGTCAGTTCCCCCCGGGCTGGGAAACTTCCAACCTTCTATACTGATACCTTTCTTGCATACCACTTCTGGGATTGCTTGAGAACCTGCTCCATGATCCGCGTCATTCTTTTCGACCTGAATAAAGTAATGAACTAAAAGTAAAAGACAAGTTCACTCTAGGGGCTTATGGGATAGGTTAGCTCACCTTATGAATAGGTTAGCTCGACTTATCATCCGAGAAGAGTGAAGAGAGGAACCTTCGGAGCTCCTCTTCTATCGTATCGATTGAGCGGTTCATATCTTCTATCATCTCCGTAGAGGGTTCAGTCTCCACTATTTTCAGTCCGTATTTCTTTCTACCCCTGAGCTCGAAAACCTGGTGGAGGACTCATATAAACCTATTCGTGGAGGTCTCCATGAAGAAAGGCCTTTTTGACATCGAGCTGATGCAGTGACCAAGATCTGTTAGCTGCAACTGACAGACTGACTCGTATGGAATCGGTTTCATTTGGCTCTAGACTACGATTCGATAGAGAACGATTTGGCACATCTTCGATTTCCTGGTATGAAAGTAAAGTCGTTAGGCTTGGTTTTCTTTGAGTTCAAGATATTCGGCATAAGCCGTCTTTGCTTTTTCTCTTATCGATGTGATCCTTGTCTTTAGCTTGGCACCAGGGCGGCTTGCTTACCTACCTGATGACTTTCTTAGCCGCTTCCTGTATCTCTTCTTTTCCTGCATCCTCTTACTTCACCGAATAGTAACCACCAGAAGATGGAGTCTTTAACTACCTCTATGAACTACCTATACTCCTACAGCTTGCCTTTTTAAAGCAACTGCCTGGCCGGCTTCTCGTCTTCCGTCTTATCCTTCCTCATTCCCTTCCCCACTTCCCTTAGCCGAACTCCCAGCTCTTTTCCCGTTGTTCTAGCTCTTTCCGCTGACCTTCCAAGGTAGGTAGCAGCTTTGTAAGGTAGTTTTCCATATCTGTTAACAGCTCTAAGCCTAACCGCTTATTCCGACTTTCCTTTTGCCGGCTAGTCTACTCCTTTACCCGCTTGCCCTTTTTCTGTGTTTGCGCGGCATCTGTTCTCTTAGTAAGAGGCTGCGCTCCGGACCGTTACACTAAGCTCTTCACCTGCTCGTTCCCCAAAGGCAGTGATAGGAGAAGAAAGACTAGACTTTGAGACCAGACCTCCACTGGCCTTTTTGCAATGTCCTCCCGACCCGTGCTCTGAAAAGATCATGCATGAGATGAAGCTCGTGTATCTGTTTCAGTAAAGACCGAAAAGAAAGACCCGCTGTTCTATTTTCTTGTTTCTTCATCGTCAATGCGGCTCGTCCCTTCCTTGGTGAAAAGGGGACCCCCTCCGCCGATGGTTTTCGAGCGTCTATCGATGCTGGCCCTTCCCTTTCCATTCTATCAGCGGGACACAGGGCTCTCCTCGGCTTTGAGCTCTTCCCCCGATGCCTGAATGCTCCTTTACCGAGCAGAGGACTCGCTTTCTTTTTGGTAGACTGATAAAATAATCAAGAAATTGCGTTTGTAAGATCAAGCTCAGCTCGTGGATCTTTGATTCTTTTAGACAAGTCGTTGGTCTTTTCGATTTTCCTTTGACCTAGTATGAATAGTAAATGGGTATAGTCCCGGTTGATGCTGCTGACATAGATGTAGACGGGGCGCTTTCAAAACCCCTTATTAAGAGGTTGAGGGGGCCTCCGATCCTCTTTCGTGTGCAACGGTTAAGAGTGGAAAACCGCTCCTCTGACTTGAGTGGCTTGACGCTCCTATGACAGTCCTAGTTGGAACTCGTACCCCCCCTCGCTATCTATCGTCAGTTATTGTCCCAGGTGAGGAACTGCTTGTATCAGACCTGATTCTCGCGCAGCAAGATCTTTTGTGAGTGCCCTTCCTTTGGGGCTTGAGGCTCATCTCACGATGTTCGTCTTGTCTGATTGTTTTTGTCTTGGTTGGTACGCTCCCCCTTGTGAAAGAAGTCCTCTATCCGCACACTAACCTGGGAGACTTTCACCCAGTTTTCCCCTTGATGCTTCTAAGCCGCTTTGAATTGGCCTGTGCCCGTTGATGAATCATCAATCCATTCAGCCGTCACGTCAGCCGAGAAGACGGACTTGCTGGTATCGTCAAATAGAGTATAGAATCCTTCTTCCGCTCTAGTGGCGGGTTTCTCTTTTCATTAAGTAGCCCCTCATTCACCTCGTACACTGAGTCAAGCAACTTCTCCTTTTCTGTCATGAAGAGGAAGTGAGATGATGACAATGCGGCTGGGAAAAATCCATATCAATCCATTTCTTCTATAAGAGAATTGGATCCCGACCCAGACCTAAGAAATGAAATTAGATGCCGATTTCATTCCAGTAGCACCCGTTGCTTCTTTTGTTGGGTTGGTTGGAGTGCTTTAATCAGACTTGACCGAGTAGATCATGTTGGGATCTTCACCATGAATGATCCTCCGGGCGAAGCATCTCATGGCACACCATTGATCAATAAGACAGGATCAATAGAATATACAGGGATAACCCCCATTCCTATCAGCGTGAAATGACATTCATTCAATCAGTCCTCTCCTCCGCTCTCTCTGTCCCTGGCTTCTACTTTCACATAACTTCTGCCCTCTTTTTTGCGGCTTATCCGGTCTTGGATAAGGCTGTTGGTACCCTCTAATTCTTAGAAGATCCTAGCTTCTTTTAGAATGAACTGGCCATCATAAAGGAAATCGAGTGAGGCTTGAAGACATTTCCCGTTCAAGCGGTAGTTACGACCAGGAGTGTGCCCTCCATCAGTCTTTCAAATCTCCCTGTCGCTAGTTAGTCAAGTAGTTCTTGAGTGGACTCGAGGGGACCTATTGAAAGATCTAACCTCCGGCCACTTACACCCGTTTTCTTCAATCATTGTGTTGACTTTGGCATAGAACGGAATAGCAGCATCATAACAGATTATACTACTAGACTTCTGAACAATGGGACCTAACGGATGCCAGTTGTCGAACCAAAGAAAAGTACCTTCCCCATTACCCACTTTGGACCGGATGAAAGGTCTCATAGTGTCCCTCAAGTTCAGCGATTTCCTCCAACTCCAGGAACAGTCATTGGGGATGCCCCACGCACTCCTACCTTTCAAGAGAGAACAATGAATTCTGGAAGCCCAGATAATAGGGTATGTGAGTTAGAGGCTATGTTCTACAAATGTCTGGTAATAGCTGCCTTCAATCATGAACTTTCTTGAGCTTGAGGCCAAGCCCTCCATCCTCTCTCGGGAGGTAGACCACGTCCCAAGACACCTTGGCAGCCTTAGAGATCCCAACTGTACCATGCCAGAGGAAAGATCTGAGGATCTGGTCAATAACCTTGCACACTTCCTTCGGCAAAATGAAAATGCTACTCTAGTAGACAGTAGCCCTGAATACTGAACAACACCGATCTGATGAGCTGAAGTCTACCCGCATAGGAAAGCCCTTTGCTAGTCCAAGATTCCACCCTTTTGGTAATTGAGAGGCCTACATTGGTTGTGAGGAAGTGAATAGATTAGGGTACGGTCCGACGTAAGCCACAGTTTGATCGACAAGCTCAGTTTACAATGAAAATTAATGCAAGAAGAAGAAGGACGACAACGGAATGGGATTACGCATCTTCATAGGAACTCTTATACTTCGATCACAAATAGCCTATGCGCGCGATCAGGACAGGCAGCTCGCTACCAGTGAAAAATCGCTGAGAAAGGAAGCATCATTGGCTAAACCCACGAGCCAGAGACGGAATTCCCAAGTCGAATGGGAAATCACCCATTTCTGTACCGGTTCCGCCGAATGCTCCTCTTTTATACTACGGTAAACTTCACTCTAAGCCAATCCAGTTCTCTGCCTAAAGGTTCACTGGAACCTACCAAGCACTTGCCCGCTGCTCTTGCCGCCCGCTTGCATTCTATAAGCGGAGCGCTCTTTTATGAAGAAGAAGCGCGTATATCTTTTCTCTATGCTTGGCTGGTGGAATAGATCATTGCATTTTTTAGAAGTACTAAAAGCTGGCGATGACTTGTCAACTCAATCGAGATCGATCGCTTTCAAGTGAAAGATGTTTTCAATTCCCTCCCGAAATAAATTGGAAAGAAGAAAGAAGGCGCAACACTTTCAGTGCCTTTTCGCTAGTAAGATCCATACAAAAACAAGCGCGTCTTACTGTCACGGGAATAGACAGAGAGCGATTGGAAGAGAGCGTCTTCGACAGGCATGTGTTAAGCATAGCCTCTTCGATTCGATCTAGTTTCGGGGGAGCGTTGGAAAAGTCGTTCTTCAGCCGGGTTCCTAACCGCTACCACTAGAAAGAATCGGGCAAGCAAACTCATGAAACCTGAAAAAGGGAAGCCGCGGGGCAAGAAAAATGAAGAAGCAAGGAAAGCCTAAACAACAAAGTCTGAGCCAAGAGCTTCTGGTCTTCCATCAGCCCATTCACGGCTCAGAGTTTCGTCGAAAGAGCATTTCGGGATGCTTTAATGCCATGTTCTTTGCGGTTGAAGAAATGCCGTTGGGAGTCAAGGAAGGTTAGATTCTATTGAAAGGTCGGTAATCGAGGCCTAGACCTCTTGCAGGTAAGCCAGCCCCTGTGCCAACATCTATATCAGCACCCAAAGGAAGCCGGAGCTGCATATGGGACAAGTGGTAGGCTTAGATCATCATCTCGATTGGAAACTAGAGCACATAATCATTTGCTATGCTATGTATTTTCAATCTCTCTCGAATACAAAAGGATTCTCCCTCCGAATTCCTACTCCCTATTTGGATATGATGAACAGCTGGTTGAGCAAGTAGACTACCTACTTTGCCCTTTCTACCCAAAGGTGATTGGGAACCTAAGGCATGAACATCTCCTTCGTTCTTGGTAGGCGCAGACCCAGCTTTATCCACATAGATTCGCAGAAAGACGGCTATAAGAATAAGAATCTTTCTCATACCGTGAGATTGTGAGTAACTAGCTAGGCTAGCAACTAAGTTGCCTACCCGCTTCACTCCGTCATAAGATGTATTACACCGTAATCCAATTCAGCAAGGTATAAGTCTGCTTTATTATTAAGGATGTCAACGCTCAGGCTAATTTCGGGCTAAGCACTAAACAAATAGGAAGTGCGATCTCAGGATTGAAAGGCTTTCTGCGCCCTACTCGTAACAGGCATTCCTTTCTACAACAAATAAACAAGAAGAAGCAGCTAACAGCTAAGTCGGGTGCCCAATTCGTTCTATCATGGGGCAGGCAGGGTTTCGCACTAAGGAAGTAAACTACCTTTTCATAACCAAACTCATTTGACCTGATGGGTGGATTTCCTTTCCCTGTAGGTTCAGGTACACCTGGACGCGCACACCCATTCCTAAGCCAAATTCCATCAAGGCAAGTACGGACTATTTACCGCTCCGTGGATCCGATGAAGAAGACTGTTGGCAACGTATTATCCCTTTTCGGAACTCTTCCTGCTTCTCAGATTAGCTAGTCTAAAACAATAAGGAAGAGAAAGAGAAGAAGTTCTATAAGTTGGAAATAAAAGATCTTTATTCCTGTTCTCAAGCCTTAATAAAGGTGATGTTTCGCGAAAGGAGGAGAGGGCTTTAGCGGTAATTGACGTATGAGTTGTTACGGTTGGAAGTGGCTCTACTGACAAGTAGAAGGGATTAGGTATGATTATTCCCATTAGAAAAGAAGGAACTTTGGTTTTCTTGGCTAAAGCCTTCCTACACTCCGTTGGTGAATGTCCTTGAAGATTACAATGATGGCAGAAGGCTAACTTGCCTTCAAAAACCATCTTCTGATAGAAGCCTTCGTCCTTCCCAGTGCCAATCCAAACCTTCGAAGGAAGAGGCTGGGAGATATCAACCTCCATGCACACAAGTGCATACATAGGATGAGTAAGCTCTAGGGTACGCTGGTCAGCCCTGAGAAAGCGACCAAACCTACTATTTCACGCAAAAGAGGTGTATGGAAAAAGGGAAGAGGGAGGTATGGAAACCTCACCCATGCAGCTGTGATAGGATATTCATATTTAGGGTTGAAGTTCGGAGACCATCTAAACAATCGAAACAGGGAGTTCTCTATCATATTAGAGTCTCGAGACCAGGCACGAACGAGATCCTCTTGGGAAGCCAAATATATCATAACATGCCTTGGATCTAGAAGCCCTACTGTTGCAGGCGCAGAGAGACCCCAGGATGCATTTATATGGTCACGAATGGCAGTCACAGAAGGGCCGTCCATTCGATAACTTTGCAATGAGGGTTGTATTGAAACTGGCGGAAGCTTTAGAGATTTCAATGGGAGAAAAGGGGAGCACCATTGAAAGTAGAGGGTTGTTTAGGAGCAGAATATCAGGCAAGATTGGTTTGACAGGAGCCTTGGTAACAGCAGGGGAAGAAGAGGAAGTACCAGCAAGAATAGAAGCAAAGGATGGCTTAGGAGCAGGAGGGTCTCCCGGAGCAGATGGGGGGGCAGCCAAGGCTGCCATGCCCGGCGAGCAGGCCAAACCCTAGCAAGGATAGCCTAGCCGGTAGAGAGAGAGATAAAATGGATCGGGGTGACATAACCGGGATTCACCTCTATATTAGGTAGCCTCCTCACTAAATACAAGTAAGAGCTAGCTTGCATTGAAAATGAGTGGCCCTCCAAAGGAATAGAATCGTTTTCAGCTCCTTACTTACCTACCCTTCATGAATTAAATAAAGAGTCCAAATTCCAATGATTACACAGCAGGTTGGGTTAGGTCGCTCCGCTGCTCTGCTCGCTCCGACGATTCTACATACCGGCTGGAAAGAGAGAGAGCAATGTGATTGGCTCTATAATGGAAATGCTCTGTCGTAGAGCTTCGCTAGCAGTGTCGAGCTTTGCTCGCGATTCGACTGGAACTAAGGACCTGAATGGAATTTCAGAGCTCTCACGCTGCTATTTAAAGAATGAAGAAAGCGCTACTGAACGAGAGTGAGTGAAGTGAGTAAGCCCCTTTAGAGATAGGGGCGAGCCAAAGAGAAGTTGTAGCAACGAGCTACTAAGGAGTGACTGTGTTGAAGCTTCAAACGTAGAGCTCGCGACGACTTCGAGCGAACCCAACCCATTTGAGGTGACTGCTGCTGCTTTCGATGCCGAAGACACAACAGTCGGTACTGCTAGGGACTCCTTTTTTTTGGCACCGGGATAGGGTGGCGCAAAGCGAGTTCGATCCCTATATTATTATTATACGTAATTATAAGAAAGGGGAAACGAATCTCCTCAGATTACACAGAAAACCTGATTCACCTATAAAAATAAAAGAGAAATCTTAAGACTTCCTAATTAAGGGGACAGAGTGAGGTTCGACGTAGTTGACTGCACACCAACCGCTGTTTCGCTAGCTTCTCATTTCGACGAGAGACCTGCGGAAAGTCGTCACGGCCTCAGAAGGTTCAGCCGAGGGATTGGAGGGGGGGGACCCCAGCCAGGTTCAGTGTCAGTAGGACTATTCTTTCCTTATTTACAGAGAAATGTCATTTGCTCATTTTCAACTAGATCAACGATTGGAAGATCGGATATGCCCCATCGCCTTAGTCGACTTATTCCTGAGATGAGAAAGCTTGACTCGCTTATCAGAGCTTGGAAACAGACTACGCACTTAGAAGCCCTACTCCATTGTGGTTGCTTGCCTTCATAACAGTAGGTTCGGTCAGCAGAGGGCTCTCCGGAGAGAGACTGATGTTGCAAATCAAAGATCTCGTACTACGATAAGAGATACTATAAAAAGGCCTCCGTATCCTGTGCTTGGCCGTAGTTTCCCGGGCTGGAGTTTGCTTGGCTTGTTCCGGAGTTTGATCCGTTGTTGGCTTATCGAATAGTGATTCTTTTGGTATTGTATTCCCTGTTACACCCCTACTTTATCCGTGGGCGAGGGCTAGGGCTCTAGCTGCTCTGATGAACCACCTAGATGGACGGAATGAAATAGGCTAGCTGGCCAGGTATGAGCGCCCTCTGATCTACCGGTTGAGCTCCCTTCCCTCTCTTCCGTTCTGTCTGATAGTCAGTCCCCGCGCTTCTTCTGGCTTCAGTCAGTATGGTTGCTTCCTTGGTTCAGCCTCTCTTTCGGTTAAAAAGATCCGTATGCCCCTGGCCTTCCTATTGGTTCACCAACCCGCCATTCAGTACCGTCCGCATCCGCTGTCACAGGTTTTGAACCCTTAGACGAGTCTCGCTTGGAGTAGTACTCTGTACTCTCCACTACTTGTAATGTCCATTTACTACTATAATGCCTACTTGCAACAATGCCCGCATTAAACGCCGATTCTTCCCATGCGACGTGCTCCCCCTATATGGGTCATCAGTTCGAGTGGCACCCGTGTAGTCAGTACCACTTGTGTCTCGGACGACTCTTGCCTAGATAGCTCAGGCCGTACCGCCACTGGCGCTTGCTTTCCGTGCGTGGGCAGGGTCCCTTCGGAAGACGAAGCCAATCCAGATTCCAGAAACACACAAGCTACGACTTTCTCCTTCGGACCCTCGCAAACTATGGTTACAGCTCCAGAGACCGAGTCGATCCTAGCTTCCCTCCACCTCAGCTTGCCTTCTTTCTTTGCCTCTCTATTCTATGTCCGTTGCTTGTTCCCTTCTCTTTCACCATGGAGATGTGATTACAAGATTTGGATGCCAACAATCTCGATAAAACGCACTGTTCATGCCAATACACAAGGGTGACATGAAGAAAAATATACTAATTTCCTTTCCCGGTTTTGATACCATTTTATTACTGACATGACGAAAAAGAAGCGAAGTAGACTTTGCCTTGAACGAACGATTCTTCCTTTGTTGAGATAGAGTCGACAAACTAAGCTAAGCGTTTTGACATTTTAAAAAAGAGGATCCTAAGTTCTCAAGATGGGCGTATAACCTTTACTTTTTTGAGGACCTAAAGCGGGCATTGATCGATAGTACACCTTTCTATTCCTATTCATATTCTTTATTCCAATTTGGCTGGTTCACCCGCGTTGAACGTGACGAGAATAGCCTTTTCCAGCATAACCACCGGCTTCTACAGTCTAGCTGGAATCCCTCCCCCCTTCGGGGTCGAGTTACTTCGTTCCCTTCTTTTTTTGCCAATAATATCATTTCATGTTCCAACCTGGGCATTATGGTGGAGACACGAGAGATCACATCTGATCCTATGATCCATCCTGCAATTAAAATGAATTCTTGGTAGGTTTCGCAATCAATCCTTCCTGGGCGAAATGGGTTGAGTCTTTCCTCAACCCAGCAGCAGCAGATTGCGCGGCACCTCGCGAAGCTATCCATTCTAACCTGTCTTTGCCTAGCAAGATACGTCTAGTTCTCCCTCCGCTTGCCTATCTCAGTAGGAAATTGGAACAGTCTCCGATTTCCAAGGCGAAGCCGAGGCAAGAGCTATACCTTCTGGAACCAGAGCAATAACTGCTATAAAGGAAGCAGATGCGCAGGAACGATCCCTAAAGCAAATACTCGGAATGCTCCACGACTAAGTATACCCATTCAGACTCGCTTTTGTTCAATTATAAATAAAGAACCACTTTAATGGAGATTGATAGCATCATTCAAGTAAATACAGATTAAGATCGTAAAAACATAAGCTTGTAATATAGCTACACCTAATTCCAGACCGGTTAATGCAAGAACTATAAATAAAGGACCAAGATCCCCTATAAAATACAAAAGATCATTCATACATAGCATAGTCCAAGCGAACCCACTTAAAATCTTTACTAAACTATGACCGGCCATCATATTAGCAAATAAACGTATTCCTAAGCTTAATGCGCGAAAACAATAAGAGATTAGCTCAAGGAGTACTAAAAAAGGTGCTAATGGCAGTGGGACTCCTGCGGGTAATAAGAAGCTTAAAAAATGAAGCCCATTTCTTTGAAATCCCACTATAGTAATGCCAATAAAAATAGAAAATGAGAGACCTAAAGTAATGAGAAAATGACTTGTAACTGTGAAGCTATAAGGTATCATACCCTGAAGATTACAAAATAACAAAAAAGTAAAAGTGACCAAGATGCAAGGGAAAAACTTTTGTTTAACATTTCCTGAAAGACCCCCTATTTGTTCGTTTACCAGGTTCAGCACGAAATCATAAATAAGCTCTACCAAGGATTGCCAAGCATTTGGTACTAAGTTTCCTCCTCCTTTTTTAGTAACAAAATGAATCAGAAGTAGGACCAAACTGAGAGTTAGCAGCATAAACAAAGATGAATTTGTGAATGATAAATACAAGTTTCCTATCTTCATAGGAATCAATGGGAGAATGGAAAATTGCTCAAGTGGGCTAGGTACAACAAATGAATGATATCTCTCATTACAAAAATTTAAATAATTTAAAGATTGTTGATCAGAGTAACCGAGAGACTGAAAATAATTAGATAAACCTCTTAACTCATATTGATACATAGATTCAAGCTTCCCAGAAAGTAATTCTGGGGGTGTATTGTTCAATTCCCGTTGGAGTGATTGAATATATCTAGGATGTATTATACTGCTTAAAAAATCATGTTTCATATTCACTAAAAGATGATTTAACTTAGTTAAGTTCTCATAAGTTTTGGGGTCAAGAATCTCATCCGAAATGCAAACGGTCGACGCATTGAGGATATTTGTGACGAGATCTCCTTGAACCGGTACCCCCTCAATAATCAAAGGATTTCCACGTAAAATCATCTCATTCGAACCAGGCAGATTATTTCCTTGAACCGGTATCCCCTCTAAAACAGTATTTCCAGCACCAGTAAGAGAATTTCTAAGAGACTTAAAAGCGTAGTCTAACATAGTAAAGATCAATTTATTGTAGTTCCGCTTCTTGCTCTAAAAATAGGAAAGACTTGTCGGAAATAGTTTGTTTGCTTGGTCCGACCAAGAAAGAAAAGGGAATTCGGGGCATGAAAAAGGGCATTCTTTTCGATCTTGTACCCACGGAGCGGTACACTGAACACCAACCCAATCGAGACGAAAAAAAGAAAGATAGGATTTGAATCGATGACTTAAGCCCTTGTGCTATCCCCCCATGATCAGATCAGATAGCCCTTTGGGCAACCAACCCATTTCGCTCTATCATTTCTTCTTTCTTTCCTAGCCTACTAACTATTTAGGAAGGGCTGCCATTATATACGCAATTAAGAAAGGATGCCGAATCATCCACCGAATCCTATGTTTCATCCTAGTTTATTTGATGTGTATACCTGTTTTTCAGTTGGCCTCATGTATATATATATATAGGCCAATGTTATTGGTCAAGTGTTCAGTGGAACCGAATCATGATGCTGGAGTAGGAGGTCTCTTTACTGGTTCTTGCGGGTATTCCTGGGACTTTGTTACCTGCTCTACTAGCTATAGCCCTTGTTGCAGGAGCGAAGGGTGATAGACTCTCAGGTGAGCCGGGAAGCCTTATTACTTTTCTTTCGATGCTAGCGGGAGGTCGAATCCCTAATTAGAGAAGAAGAATAAGAATCAGTACTTCGTCGCGAGCGTCATTAAGCTTCTTCTTTAAGGGCATTTCCTTTCCGGATGGATGCGGGGTTACGGGTGGCCGTGAGAAGGTCGTGGAGGACGCTCTAGCCTGGAATGCTTGCTTGCAAAGTAGCTAGGCCTGTCCTCGTTCTAGTAGTGGGAAAATCCCCTGCTTCAGAAGGAATCCGATTCAAGAATGAAAGTGTGATCATTCCGGATGTGGAGAATCCGGTGCTAGTCTTAGTCAGAATCCCCCTTCCGCCTGTCACTCTTCCTTAGCTCAGGATCGATGCTATCGGTAAGGGTAAGAGCGGGCCGTTTCGCTATTCTATGAGGCCGAAAAGCCCCTTTACGTTACTCGTGCACGGAATCAAACAAGAGGAGGTTGCCTGATGGGACGTCGGCCTTTGTCGACCAGTGCTGAATTTCTCGTGATTGGCTAAACAGCGGCATAGGTAACGCCTTTTTTTCTTTCTTTGATTACAGCGTTCAATAAAAGCGGCGCTTCTCGTTCTGGTTGCTTAGTTTTTTTCGGATAGTAATCAGATCCTGTACTAGAGCTAGTCTAATCGATCTGTAACTCTTCCGGAGGAAGCCTTTTTCCTTGAGTTTTGAGGGGTTTCCGCATCTCCTGCAGCTCTGTTGCTAGCCTGTATAATCGGATCGAGAGGATGTAACGCCTGTTGTCGAGTGTCGGCTTACAATTGGTGTTGTTCAACCTTGACAGGTACATGGGGCTGCAGATTATTAGAGAAAGAACAAGGCATTTCAATTTTCATATTTGACTCAGCTTTCAGATTGCTGGCTTGGGAGGATGTCTGTACGCCTAAAGGGAGGATTAGGCATTCGTCAAATGAATCAAGTGAATGAGGCCCTGCTCGACACTTGGAGAGACTCTGTATCGACTGAATCGTATTGGGCGAAAATATGCTCATCAAAGTACAGGCATAACAACCAGGGCGGATCTTGTATTAATCTACTATAACTATAGGATAGAAGGATAGAGTCCAAAGAACCTAAAAAACTCGAAGAAGAGCGACAAGTTCTCGAACAAACAGCGGGAGAAGCAGACTGAGCCTGTTACATTGATAAAAGGCAGTCCTATGATCACCATCTTCAAAAAGAAAAAGGACACATACTACGACCAGTAAGCTCAGCACGAGTATCGACCTACTGAGGCAATGACCATGCACCTAAAGCCACTTTACATAAAAGTGCATATTGAAGGAGTCTTGGTCGATGGAGGGTATAGATTTCAAAGTGCCAATTTTTTCTTTCTCGGTGTGAATCATAGCTAGAAATTACATTCTTTCTCATTCACTCGGTTGGCTAAGAAGCGATCGGACTCTTAGATCAGAACTCAAGTCAAGACAGTTAACCACCATCCATTCCGAAGAGAGCCTTAGGACATCCGCTTAAACCAACTCTGCTGGTCTGAAGCCTATTAGTCAGTCGGTCTTCAACTCCCGGTAATATTCTACCTAGTGAGAAATGCCAATTGCGAGCTCTAGCAGATGTTCCCGATCTTGAATTTCTTTCATTTAACTCCCTTCTTTTCTGGTAAGGAAAGACCTAAAACCGTGCCGTCTCAGCTTACTATTTACTTTAGGTTTTTTGTTTGCAAATCGCCTGAACTTTTAGAGTTTCAAGCAGGAACTCTCCGAAAGGAATCTTGGAAAATCGGCCTAAGAAAAGAAGACGAGGTGAAGGAAAGCAGAATGATTTGAGTGTTCCGGGGAGATCGAATATTAACTAGCTAACTCGATGGAACGTCGAAGCTAGCCAGCTTTGAAGTAATAGGAATTAGGTAAGAAGCAAGGACCGATTGGACAGCGAAAGCTAAGCGACAAAGAGCAGGAAGAGGTTTAGGAATAAGTAAGAAAGCAGCAAATCCTTACTCGAAGAGAGGGAGAGATAGTTTATGATCGAAGACCACGAACTTTAGGAATGGGGTCAGTGCAAAGCAGAAGATGAATTCATTGGTGGAATGTCAAGGTCAAATCGTGAAAGCAAAGTGAGTCTTAAGTCTACGCAACTAATGTCCACCATTTCATGCACTTCTCTTCGGCTCATTAAGAGCGGGATCCGGGGTAAGAAAGTAAGATTGAACTACTGAATAAGAGAAGCATTGTGATTTCCTTGAAAAAAGGACTTTAGCGTCTCATTGCGGAAGCAGAAGTTCAATCATTCCTCATTCACTTCTAGGGCTTGGGTTAGAGAGGGGGGAATAGATTAAATAAAGAAAGTCGAAGTGCAGTTCCTATTTCTCAGCTCAGATTAGAGCACCAGGCAAAGGAGTAGGAGCAGCCGCTGGAGAACCACCATAGCCATCCATGGAAGTAAGAATAGCAGCAGAAGTAGTAGTAGGAACATGGGCACTGGAAAAAGATTCAATCGATCCAGCTCTGATAACAAAGCAGTAGGCAAGCCTTAGGACCATCCATACCTCTAAGCCCGATACTTTTTCCCCTCGGATCGGAGCGCATCACAGAATGCTTTGTGAATAGCCCTCTCTGTCTCATACCGATACCTGTCAGATTCCATAGCTAATGAATCTCTTTCTTTTTCAACTCTTTCCCGTCACGCAAGAAGATTTTCTTGCACAAACCTAGTAGTTATTTGTCCTGCCGATCTTGGGTGAACTGATGACACTGATGCTCCAAGACCAAGAGTTTTCACAGCCAAAGCTATTGAAGCTGCCCCCTCCCCTTCACTTGAATTCTAGCTTTCTGCTCTTCAAGAGTAAGATTGGTTCTTAGAGCTAGGAGTTGCCTTTCACAGTGAGATAGCCGACTTACTATGATTTGATGGCATTCTATCTAATAAAGACAAAGAAAGTAGGAAGTAATGAAAGAATGGATTGAAGCCGATCTTAATCTTAATAAAGATGGACCACTGGCCGCCCGAGGCCTAATCTCTTTCACTGAAGCTTAGCCCTTTTTTGAGGCGTAAAAAGTTTCAATTGAGAGTATACTCCGAGGATGAAAGGAGAACTTATATCGAATGAGAGATAAAGGACGGATGAAACGAAAAGGAAAGAACGGAAAAAGAAGAGCTGCAAGACCAGATACCAGAGAATCAACCAAAACTGGGAAATCAACAGAAGAAGCAGAAGAAAGAAGCTCGACCAGGGGTTTCAAACGAAACTGATTGACAACCAAGAGATGATTTTCCTCAACAGGAAGAGAATGCGGTAGCTCAGTAGCAGCGAGAGAGGAGTCTACTAAAGGAGTGAAGCTCAGTCATATACCCTCGGATATAGTTCGTATTCTACTCTTCGATCTATCTTCCGGTTAAGATAAGGAAAGCGGGGAATCTACTAAACGAATAAGTGTGCAGTATTTCATTATTCTCTGAACTTCTTTAAAGCATCAAGTAAGTAAACTTTTTCTTCTTCCTAGCAGCTAGCATCTCTGGGCTACCCGATCCATCAGTAAACGAAAGGTCGAAAGTCGAAGTTTCCCGGCCATTGAGATCTTACTTTGATTTTGATACGGAAAATCTCTAACCATAGAAATAAGAAATACGACTTGATGCCCCAAGTCAAAAACTAATTGATTTCGTAGTTGAAAAACAGCCATCTCAGTATAACCTGCTTCAGTTGCTTTTGCTTTGTGCTCTTCTCTTCTTCCTGACCCTGAAATGCGGGAGGGTAGTCTATGTTAACCTGGAAACTCCGCCTCTGTGAGCCTTTTTTCCTTCTGGTCTAGTGGCATAATGCTATGCCTTCTCATATATCAATCGAATGTTAGACCTCATCTCATCAAGAAATAGCATAGACTCACCCTTAAGACTATCAGTTCCTTGCTTTCCCCTGTCCTGGGGCTTTGTTTGACTGACTTGCTTTCGTGCTTGATGGAAGATAGGTGTCAGGCTCATAAGGTTTATCCTATAATAAAGAAAATAAGGTGAAAACTCATCATCAAGGTGGTTTTCTTTCTAGTTCTACTGTCGAAGAACTCAATTGCTTAATCTAAGATGTAAGATTGAATGAATGTAAACGCTAGAAGTTTGCTTTTTTCATACAGCAGTCACCAAAGCAGCTTTTCCAAACCCCTCTATGTCAATATCATGAAATGCAGCTCGTGTAAATCGACTGTTATAACTCATCCCTATATCTACTCATGTACTCTAGCTTCGCTAATGAGATAGGGGAAAGCGAATCAATGAAATGAGAAGCCCGTGCTTCCTTACTCCGACATGCCATGGAATAGAGGTTCCACCTAAGACATGAATTTCATTCCACTCCGCTGCAAACCTTGTAAATTGTTCTGCTCTCATAAAAATGGCTTGAACCGCCTTTCGCTAACCTATTGGGTAACCTCATGCTGGGAGTGCCCTTTCTTGCTTGTCAGCCATTGTGCTACCACTCCTATGATTTTTGGTAAGCCCCTTCTCCCATTCTTGTTGGCCTTGGCTTGGCACCGGCTGAAAGTCAATGAGATGATTCCGAAGGCTTTCTCCTTCTACTCAAAGGCTTAACTTACCCGATTAGAAAAGAAATGGGAGACCTTTTTGGTACGCCCTTCTTCTATAAGTTCCGCTCTTTCAACTCCTAAAGCTTCTGCTTCATCAAATAAAAGAAAGTTTTCGGGGACGGAGGTGAGAAATCATACATGAATGCTGCTTCCAACCAAGATGCTGTTCTCTCTCCTCGATGGGGTGCTTTTTGCTCCTGTTTCTTTCCGTGCCATTCAATGCTATAAGCTGATAGTCGAGTGGCTTTACGCTCATATCCCGAGGATAGAATGTTTCATTCAAACAGTCCCCGACCTTGCGCCAAACAGTCAATTTATACAGATTCCTAATAATAGACTATCATAAGAAAGATATGACAGAAGCATCACTCTGTCTGTTGGATGCCCTTTTCTTTGTCCGTTAAGCCTCATAGCATGGATCGACGATCTAACGCATTGAACTGAGATCGAGGCCCGCCGGGAAGCTTGGATAAGTAAAATCCGTATAAAGAAGTTCAGTGATTTGGCAGGCGTAAAATCAGTTCTTTAGCGGGTAAGTTTAAAAAGGGGGAGATGAACTTGGCACCCACACACACGGGGTGGGTAGGTCGGTGTGATCTATGCGAGGTGAGGTTGGTTCAAAATCAATAGGAAAAGGATAAGACTCTGATTCCGTTGTGACTGGATGATTTGGTTCCGAACCGGGATTCGTTCTCCCGCTACTAATGGTAATGGACGAGACCAAGGTTTGGTTTTCAGTCAAAGGAAGTTAACCTTAGGAAAAGCCAAGTGGCTACTCCTCTTAAAACACAGGATTCGGCACAGACGTGGTATGCTCTCAATCTGATAGAAATTGATCGGACCGCCCTCCTTCCCCTGTTCCTTCTGGATGAATAATGGGTAACTAGTAGTGTAGTTAGTCAGCGCGCTATACGGCTTTATACCGTGCTATACTGCTCTATACTTCACTAGTGCAGTCAGTCATTGTGCTATACTTCTTTCTTTCACTATTCAAGTCAAGGTCTGATTCCTTTGGAGCTCAGGGGCCTGTGATCTGTTCGAGTCAGGCCTTCGTTCAGATTTCAGATTCGCATATCAAGACCGAGTGGGAAATTCTGGTGGGGGGGTACAGCCAATTCAAGATCCTTCTATAGTTGTGGACCGAGGAAGAATCGAGGGACTACGCGCTTTCAATCCCTTACAGCTGCCTTACAAGCCCTTCCACTGCCCTCACTCCCAATCGCCCCACTATCTACTAGTCTGGTTCGACTCGAACTTCTGTCATGTCAAGCTTCCTGACCTGCTTTGTACCAGCCGGTATTTTGTGTACTTCGGGGCGAGCTCGCTCTAACGTCATGCCCGGGTCACAACGAATGGAACTTTTATAATGCATGCACGATTGGACAAGCTGCTTACCGTGGCCACCTACCGCCTTCCCTTAAGGCCGTCGTCATGCTAGAACTCTCAAACGCTTGTCAAGGATGGATGTAATTCAGGAAGCGCTTGTAATGTGAGTGAAGCGGATTGAATACACACTTGTCGGGGTGAACTATCGAAAAAGACCCCCCAATCGGCCTTGAAGAAAGGAACCTCACGTCAAATGGGTTTGGCTGATGCACTGCGTCCCAGCGATCGTTGGCTAACACTATATTCCAGAAATGTTTGTTTTGTCATTCTGGTGTTGTCGAGGCAGAAGGCACACTTGGAATGGAACTGATGCTGGAGGTGAATCCGCTAATGTGTCAGGTGAGGTCATACCACCAAAACGGCATACTTGAAACGACAGCCGCTGAAACCGCACTAAAGCTTTGAAAGAGACGTTCCCCTCATCCTTAAAGTAAAGACGGTTACCACGTCTTTCATTAAGGGAAGGCGCTGACTAGCCCTGCTCAATAAGGATGTAGGGTCTCTTGAGCGCTTCATTGAGCATTTTTCTTTCCTATCCCGTCCTTACGCTACGCTATCCATAACCTTATCTCTTATAGCTTTTTTTGAAACTGTACAATAACTATTCTCGATAGCATCCGATCAGAAAGGCATAAGGCCCACATCGGATGATGGTCCATCCGCAGCCGCTTCTAGTCTGGTCCGAAAGTGCCACACCTGAGAACAACATATGAATTTGCAGCAGGAATGCAGGAAAGTGCTAAGATCTGTAATGCCTCATCTATAGCGATTCCCCACAGTTATTCCGACTACATCCTAAAAGGAGGTATCAACGAGCCTTTCCGTTAATTCAATATATGTATCCTTCCCCTAGTCCCACTGCTCATTCTAATGCTGGGAAGAATTGCAGGCGATAACACTTCTTCCTATCTCTATCGTGCTATTCTAGACATAGGTAGGCGACAAAGACAAGGGATCTCTCTCTATCTCGGTCTCCGTTTAGCATCATATATTGATCTGGAGAACATTTTTATTGGTTGTAGTGCGGATTAAGGAGCTGCTCCTCCATGCTGTGGCTATGGAGGTGGGGGCTGTCGCCGCCTGATAGAGACAGAAGCGGGGGCCACCGGAGTTATCTGCGTCGAGTGTGTCGATTGAAAGAAAGAAGAGAGACAACTCAAATGTCAGCGCGGAAATAGAAAGAGTCGTGCCGAAAAAAGTGGAATTCTTCTAAGATCCATTGCTCGATTTTTCTGCATGCTCTGCTTCCAAAATGCAGAGAGACTTGCGAGGACAGATCCGGGTTGGTTGGTCCGGAAAGTCATGGGAGAGGCAGGCTAAGTGAAATAATATACTGGGTCTACTATAGAATCTTATGAATCAAGCACGGCACGCTTTCTATCTCTCCTCCGTCTACAAGGTGAACTGCTTAGCTTACAGCACAGCGTGTTCACCACCACACTGGCTGGCTGGTGCATTGCCCCTTTGAGTGAAGAAGAGAAGGGCTTTGTTTGGATAGACAGTCCTCTTTCGCCATGTTCGTCGCCCT
>JACCIY010001780.1:27500-52500 GCA_025506505.1 Flaveria sonorensis | reverse complement strand
GTTAGTATGCCTGTTGGCTTAAAGCTCTTAGCCTGTTTCGAATGCTAGATCGGGTTGGTGTTCAGTTAGCAAAGGGAGAGCGACTAAGCACCTTGCTCTTAGGACCCTTCAGTCAAGCTTCTCCAGTGAGACCTTTCTTTTAGGCAGGCGATAGCCTGATTCAAAGATTGGTTCAGAATCTTTCTCTTGTTATGTAGCTAATTAGGAGTTACCGAAGGTTGTTAAACTAACTCATTAGCTAAGGAATAGAATCAGGCCTCTACCGAGGAGGTTTTGGATATTTTTTTAGATCTCCCAAAAAAGCTAGTCCTCTGAGACAGAGGGGAGATTTCGGAGATTTTAGATCTCTCATAAAAGCTAGTCGACTGAGACAGAGGATCAGGAGATCTTTCAGACAGTTGAAAAACGGTCTCTGAGGCCAAGTTGACTAAGCAAAAACGAAAGTTGACGCCCCAGAAATAAGTCGTAGCATTTCTTAGTAGTTGCTGTTGCCTATATGAATTTCTATAGTAAGCAGCTACAACCGTCGCTAGGAGTAAGCCTTAGGAGGGAGACTAAAACCCCGATATAGGACAAGTAGTGCTTTAGAGCGGGTGTTTACTTGACTTTACTTTAGAAGGCTTCTACCCGTTCCACTTTCACTCTTAGGAGAATCACTTCGCTACACTCCTTATGGCCCTTCTCTTTAATCAATGGTTGTAGCAGTCCGACTCAAAAGTGGAAAAGCAACCACCTACGTCGATAGAGCGAGAGATAGGTCTCATACTGCCTCTTAAGGTTAGTTCTATGCCTCACAACAACTACCTCATAGGTGATTATCAATCCGTCTTTAGATCAGAAGTAGATGCCTCTTCCAGGGCTCTTTTTAGGCCTTTCTCGTATAAGCAAAAGGAAGTTGAGAAGCTTGTTGACTAGGCCGCAATTCTTCTTTAAATCGTCTTGGTTAATCTATGATTTCATTCATGAATCTTCCCTTTGTGGAGATAAAGAAAGATCATTCATAAAAGAAAGTTCATACTAATAGCAGTCAGTCAAGAACTACCAGGAATTTACATTATGTCTTTTTAACCTCTCTAGTGACTTCCTTGCCTGCGTCTCCTGTCAACAGCTAGTTAGTCCTCTTCGCCCTAATGAATAAGCTGGAGAGGCTAGGTCTTGCTTGAAACCAGTAGAGCAGTAAGCCTGAAAGCTTTCCCGTGTAACTACCAGGACCTGGATGAATTTAGTCCTTAATGTGTCCAGCATAACACCTTCTTAAAGTCACTCGCGGCATACTGAAAGCATTCGTTTTAGCCTCCCGCTTTAGTCTCCCTAACGGTCGACCCTAGTCTCGCTCCTCAGCTCGACGGTTGTAGCGCTTGTCCGAGTAAAAGATCAAACAACAACGGACTAAGTCTAATCTCGTATATGACGACTAATCTCATTCTGGGGCAATGTCGTATGTGACGATCAATCTCTTTCTCAACCTGTTGACTTAACGGTTTGACCGTTCCACTCGTGCTTCTTGAAAGGAAAGAAATAGCTCGACTGTTAAGGAGAGGGAGCACTGAGCTACACTCATTATGCCCGACCATTCCGACTCGTAAGTCACTTTATAATCAATGTTAAGAATAACTTAGATTCAGTCCGGGCATTAGGTGTACATTTCTCTGTGCTAAAGGGGGTTATGTGAGGCTCCACTCTATCCTGTTGATAGCTGGAGGAAGAGGGAAAATAGGAATAATACCCTGCTTTTAGGGGGACTCAAGTAGATTCCCTCATCTTTCGCAACTCGATTCCCTCATCCATAAGGACAATGGGAAATACGAATCCCTAGGACAATGGAAAATCTTTATACCTTTCCTTCGAGTGCCCATGCCATTAGACTATGTACTGGGCTCTAGAAGGTAAAGCAGGAAGAGAGTAGCTGACATCAACCATAAAGCCCACTCTATCCTGCTGCCCAGGAAGAGGGAAGAGGTCAAAAGTAAGATACTATTTAGAATACCATTATGCATTTTTATTTTTCTTTATTTTTCTTTTATTTTTCTCCCCGCATATTTGGGCAGGGTATTTTGAGAATTTATTTTGGAGCTCTAATGGAGAAGAGAGACATCATTGGGTGTCATGGGAGACCATTTGTTGTCCTAAGGAGGAAGGGTGTGTTAGAATTCGTTCGTTACATCAAGTGATGCAAGCCTTGCACATAGGCGTGGAATTCTATACTATAAAGGGGACTCTCTTTTCTTTGGGCTATGTTCATGCGAAGCAAACAGGGTGCCCTCACAGGGCTGTTCTCTCTTCAATTCCTAGGAGTGCTTCTCATTGTTGGAGAGCCATTCATGCCCAGCTGGACTTTTTTTATCCCACGCCTTGTGGTCTATCGGTAAAGGTAACATTTTTTGGCATGATATGTGGTTGAATTCTCCTCTGCAGGTAGACAAGCCTCCTCGGCCTCATATCTCTGTCAAAGGGGCCTTCAATGACCCCATTGATGGATGAAATTCTGAGTCTTTTGGATCCTATATCCATTCAATAAATTCAATCTATGCGGGGCTGTCTTTCTGGGCAAACTTCACTGGCTACTTCATCCTGATGGATGCCTTCTCTGTTTCTAGTGCATGGGAATCGACGCGGGCTTCTCATCCTTCTGTCTACTGGTGGAAATATGTTTGGAATAAATGGGTACACCCAAAGGCAGGTTTTTTTGGCGACTTATGCATAAGGCAATATCCACTGATGAGCGTATGAAGTCTCTGGGTTTTCGGTTTCTCTCTTGTTGTCTTTGCTGTTTCAGCCCTCATAGTAAATCCATCTCGAATCTCTTTGTTCAAGGAGAGCTGGCTGCATCCCTTTGGTCCTTCTTCGCGTCTCATCTTAACATCTCAATATCCCAAGCTCAGTCTCTCGAGCAGCGTCTTGAGTCTTGGTGGACTGATACTCTTTGCTCCCAGTATTCTTTTTTACGCAATTCTGTTGCTTTATTTATCCTATGGGAAGTTTGGAAAGACCGCAATTCATTATTCATGACAACGTAAAGCTCAATATAGCGAAAACGAGACAGAAAAATTGGAAGGCTTGACACTGTGGTTCTTTTCCACCCGGCTGGGTTTACATGATCAAGCTTGCCTTCATGCTCTTCAGGTTCCTATTATTTCCCCTAAACCTAAGAGGGGACGTAGGGTTAGCATCCACCTGAGATTGGCTCTTTCAAACTCAATGTGGACGGTTCCGCTATAAACGGATTCATAACAGGGGGTGGTGTTATCAGGAATTACCAAGGTCAGGCTATTTTTTTCGGGTAAGAACATGCAAGCAGAAGCTCGGGCGTTAATCACTGGCTTGGATCTTGCCTCCCAATTAGGCATACCCCTCTCATGTATGGAACTTGACGCTCAAGTCTTGTTGCATTTCATTCATACAGGGAGCTCCCCTTGGAACTTGGTATATTTGACGCGATCATGCAAGTCTCTCTTATCTCCTTCATGCAATCTTTCCCGCATCTTGCGAGAAGGGAACAAAGTAGCAGATTCGCTGGCATCCTTTGCTCACGCTCATAGGGACAGCATGGTGTTCTACTCAGAAGATAAGTTTCCCACTTGCTGCAAAAGTCATCTGCTTCATGATGCTTTGGGCTTATATAGCTTCCGACCATCATAGGTCTTTTAGCTCTTTTCTTTATGATTATGTAGCCTATGGGCCTTTTCTTTGGAGGTTTGGCTTAAATCCCCCTCCAGTTACTTTCATTTTAGATCCTATTAATTTAAGGCAAAGCCTTAAAAAATAAATAAATAAAGAAGCCCGAATGCTCAAGCTCAATATCATATGGGTTGTGTTCTACCAACGAGCAGCCAGGAGCCTAAAGAAAGCACTGAGAAAGAGATAAGTGTTCCGTATAGGTTCGTCTATATATATACTGTGGCGCTATATGATCTTTAGCTATAGGTCTCGTGTGCTTGCTATAGAAAGTACATATACGAGTCACGAGTAAGAGGAAGTGGTAACGATCGATGGATGTTCATATTTGAGTATTTGCTGACGGAATGCCTCACATCAAGGTGACAGGATTCGAACCTATGGCCCTCTGTACCCAAAACAGATGCGCTGACCAGACTGCGCTACACCTCGTCTCACCACCCCGGAGCATATAGATCCACCCGATCGATGAACACTCAAACCGAACTCACCCATCCTTTTGGGCACAGGGACGCGAGAACCTAAGAAACAGCTTTTTATTTTTCTTTCTTTTCTTTGTATTTTTTTTTTTTTTTTTTTTCTATATTTTTTTTCTTTTTTTTCTATATTTTCTATTTTATATATATATATTTATTTATTTTAATATGCCTCCAGCAAGATAGGGCGACGCAAAAAAGCCGTATAGTGCAGGAGCGCTCACATTTTTTGGCTTACTCTTGCACTTGAATTTTAAAATCCGGCCTTTGGACCCTTGGCCCGCTTAGAAGTGGATTCGAACCACTGACACAAGGATTTTCAGTCCTTTGCTCTAACCAGCTGAGCTACCTGAACCACTTTCCTAAAAGATGTTTTATTCATCGAATAGCGCCCTACCTTACCACTTGACTAGTAAAAAGCCCTTGTACTAAAAAAATAAATAAATAAAAAATCAAGAAAATAAAATAGAATCTAATTTATATATAGGCCTTTTTCGCTTCTTCGTCAAGCTTTCGAGCAGCTCTTTCAACTGCCGCCTAATCCCCCTCAAGAACCGAGAGCCGCCCAGCCCCTGGACAGCCGGAGGGAGCTTGCTTATAGAAAGAAGATAGGCCGATCAAACAAAAAGAACGCACAAAGGGCTCTCCGCTCCTAGTCACTAAGTAGTGCTATTCTGGGGGGCTGGACTCCACCAAGAGGTTCTTTCTCTCACGTCATTTCGCCCGCCCGTTTCACTTCTGTTCCGGAGGAAATGGGATTTGAACCCATGATACAATCTTCTTGTATGTCGATTTAGCAAACCAATGCCTTAAGCCACTCAGCCATACCTCCAAGTTGTTGATCGGAATGGAATTTTATGTGCCGGGTTTGGTTGGTTGCCCGAAGGGCTATCTGATCCGATCAACTGCGTAAGCCGTAGCGCGCTAGCGCGCGTACTATTCCGGGGACTCTATCCAGATCTATGGATCCCCCCAGCATCCAAGCGAGACCCCATCAAAATCTGCCACTCGTTGGGCGACGCCTTCTTTTCTACGAACACCCCACCACTGAATGATGAACTTTGCCAGTTTTCGCCTCCGACCCGAGAACACAGGGTCAAGCCAAGCCCTTACCCGCCTGAATGGAATTCATATCTCCTTCGTCTGGTCGAGAAGGGAGAAAGCCCGTGGAACTGGACTGTGACTCTTCTATTACATTATGGAGAAGCCCATTCTCGTCATGGTCGATCCACGTCCTACCGTAGTGCCCGGAGAACCAGGCTTGCTTAGCTTACAAAGCAAGCGCGAATCCTTTTTTATTGATTGCACGAGCTAGCCAGCAAGCCAGCAAAGCCCCCGACGCTTAATCGCTTCATTTAGGCGCCTACTGACACTAAAGCCGTTCCACTCGTGCTTCTCTAACGAGAATCACTTCGTTCCACTCTCCCAACAGGCCAGCAAGCCATTCCTAGCGGCTTAGCCCTTGTTAAAGGCTAAAGAGCGTACTGAACACTCACCCTTTCTCGCCAGCAAGCCAAGCTCCTAGTCCTCTTAGCCGGCTTACCTTTAACCTAACTCTCTAGTTTATGGCGGGAAAACACTACTTTTCTTTTTATTTTTTTCCTGTTTTTGGCCGTCGGGACTCCTTGAAGCTCAATCAAAGTACATTTTCCGGCTTTTATCTCGGTCTGCATAACTTCTTCATCTGGTAAGTCTGTTGCCAGAGGTGAATCATCGGGGATAGGATGTGTTGCGAGGAAGTCAGCCAAGATGGTTCCATAGATGGGTACAGAATATAATCCGTCCTTAGGTACCTGAGACAGATGTCGAGAGCCATCACATAAGGAAGATATTGATAAATAAGCTTCGAGGGCACTCCGGCCGGTGCTTGCTTCCTCAAGTCGGGTATCCGTATCGGTGGCTGTTGGCAATTTCGTTAATGGGGGAAAGACTTAATAGGAACCCCCTGCCGACGTCAATCCGATACCTTTTTTCTCGTTTTTTCATTGATTTTCTTGCTTTATTTCCACTATTAACATGGAAGGGAAAAGGTACCACTGAACACAAACTGAATCTATCTTTTTTAGCTGAAAAACATTTTTGAAAGGTGAATTTAGGATGTTTAAAGAAGAGTTTTATATTCCAGGTTTTTCGAGTTAGGTTCCAGTATTGCATATGGTTTATATAATGTTAGTAGTTAAGGCTTTGTTAAGAAGTTTCTTTCTTTGCGCCTTTAAACCTGAAGGGAGTTATGGCATTTGAGTTGAGTTACTAATAAGGTATCTTAGGAGCAATGCAGTGTAGAGAGATAATAGCAGTCTAGGGAGGGAGTCGCTGTCTATAAAGAGAATAGCTTGAGAGTGAGATCAGAGTAGGACCTGTTAGAATCATACCGAAGCCATACCCAGGTCATACCCGAACTCACCTCCCATCACCCCTTGAAAATAGGGCTTCCAACCCCTGGTTAAGGACCTTAGTCTAGCTTTCCTGTTTACTTGCTTTCCATTCATCCATCTCCTCCTGGAAGGACAGAATGGTAGGGGAGGCGAGAATCACTGGTAAGGGTTGGCCCGGAGCTCTGCGGTTGATCCGTTGGGTAGGAATAAGAGTCATTAATGGCTTTCGAGATGAGGCAGCCAGCCACTCTTCCTGGGTAATGCGCCCAAGAAACTGTGCACGTGTCACTGTTCCGGTCGTTGGGAACGGTCATGGTGTAGCCTGTGCAGAAGATGAGTGAGATGTATCCCGACAAGGTGAAAGCCATTCAGGAGACGCCGATCCCACGAACTAACTGAGAAAGAAGTTCACGGATTACGAGAACAGATATTCAGCACTAGAACGGACGTGCTGCGCATTCGCTTGGGCTGCTCTGGCAGTACATGCTTTATCACACAACTTGGCTCATCGCTCGCATGGGCGCACTGAAATACATATTCGAGAAAGCCTCTCTCTCTGGGGGGATAGCAAGGTGGCAAATGCTCCTGGCGGAATACTACATTGTTTTCAAGACTCTCAAAGCCATCAAAGGCCAAGCACTGCCAGTGTGCTCAGGGGTTAAAGGTATCTTCCTGACCACTATCCAAAGGATTCAGGCCTCTAAGACAGTCCCATCATTCTTGAGAGTCTTTATTTGTAGCTAAAGGCAGAGGGTCCGTTACAGACAGGTGCGGAGAACTAGTTAAGGTGACTTGGGAATAAGGGCTTGGAAGAGCAATGCGGAGAATCAGCTGTTGATTTCGCCCATTGTTGTTGCGAGCTCCATTGTAGTTGGAGCGAGAGGAACGATTATCAGAAGCAGCTGAAGTCTGAGACACAAAGGCTGATTGCTGCTCACTGTGTTGTGCAGCTTGTATGCGATGAAGACGCGATTCTTGGTTAAGGACCTTAGTCCGCAGCTCCTCAAACGATGGAACAGTCTTAGAGTCGGAGATGGTTGTAACAAAAGCTTCATATTCAAAGGGCTTTGTAGTGAAAACTACATCCTTTGGGGACATAGAAGAGAGTTGATAGCAGCCAAGGCATCAACCATAGACTTCAGTTCCCGTAAATAGGCATCCATAGGCTTGTTACCTTTCCTGTTATTCTGAATATCGAACTTCAATTTCATTTCTTTAGCCGTGGACTGATAAAAAAATATTTGCTCTAAAGCCATCCAAACATCCATATATGTTTTTGTTTTCATATTCTATTGTAGACTTCCGTCAACATGTCCACTGAGAGTGTCGCATTCAACCAAGAGCGAACACTTTGATCCGTTCTCACCCAAGCACTATAAGCGGGGTTGAGATGAGCCCTTCCTTCGGCATCACTGATGAATTGAGGGGAACATGGGAAGGTCCCCTACACATAGCCCATTAAATCATTACTGATGAGTATAGGTTCAAACTGCGATTTCCAGAGAAGATAGTTGCGTCAGTCTAGCTTTATGGATACGAGATGGGTGCAGCAAGAAGGGGCGCAGGTGAGAAGGATGATGGGTTCTGGTAGGTGGAAGGGAAAGATTGAGGAGATGCATTGGAAGACATGGTGTATAACGGTGAGAAGGCAGCAGAGGGAACCGTGGTATATACCTGTGGGGAAGGCATGAAAACATGACTGGAGGGCTGTGGAATAGATGCCGAGGGTCCTGCAGTCGGTCCATGAACCCGATAAGAGGGCAACAATGGTTTCGGGTTCACAAAGGACAACGAACCAGATGCAGTGGTGTAGGACTGCAAAACCGTAGCCTGTGACAGCGATGAAGACTCGATGCTTGAGTCTGTCATGAGTGAAGATGCCACTAGGGAAGCACTGGGAACGGCAGAAGACACACCAGTAGTGGAGGCAGGAATCAAAGTAGAGTTCTCAGAGGAAGAAGGAGCTGTTGAGTCAGATGTGGCATTAGACTTCAAATAGGTTCTTCTCGAAGTGGTCATTAGTAAGCCAAGGAAGTTCTTTCCCCAAGGCAAAGAGTCCGTTCATGGTAGAAGTCCTTTCCTTTCAACTAAGAATGCCGACTTTCCTCAAACGATTGTAACTAAGGTATCCTCGCCGAAGGAAAAGAAGAGTAAGCTAATAGTATCCCGGGGAAAGAAGAAAATGGCACATTGACATTTCGAAAGGCTTTGAGAAGAGGGACAACAGGTCGCGTACCCTTTGCACAGTGTTCTCTTCTGACTTTTAGACCTCCACTCCCTCTGCCACCATTAAATAGGCTTGACTTTATAGCTTCTTCTTGCTTGAGCTGAGCACGTAAGCCAAGCCTTCACTTACTTATTCGTAGACTTTTCTGGAATCTCCATCTCCTCGTCGCACTTGTCAATCCGCCTTTCAAGAATATCTTGAATAATAGATCCCTCCATAAAGAAAACCGATGGAACAACCACATCACCCTAATCATGAGGAAATGCGCTATGCTATAATATCGCCCAAAGAGCTTCGGCCTTAGCTTTTGCAAAGCTTCTTTTCCCTTTCCTTTTTGCACAACCTCTTCTGTTATAGAGTCCAATCGCGAGAGTCTAAACTTTGTTGCACTGGTCCGAGTTCGCCTGCCTTCTACTTAGTAGGTATGATGGGTGAACCGAACCGAGCCCCTATTAGATTAGACGGAGCTTCGTTGGCTGGAATAAAAGCACAATAAGTTGCTTTACAAAAGGAGTCCTTAGTATGTGTCAAAACCGTTATAGTACTACTACACCGAAGTCTCGTACTCGAACTGGCAAGAACGGCCCAGCTTGCTGGCTGACTTGGCAGCTGCCTTGAAAGCCTATTCCGATGGCGAGCAGTTACGATGGCTCCTTCCTAAATAAGTTAAGTTATCTAAAAGTCAGTCTTTCTTTTTGTTTTCAACGATCTAGTGCTTGGTCCTTCACCTTTATGAGTAGGACTGACTCCCTTACATAGGTCTTATGTTCAGTACTTCGTATCAGGTTCTATCTATGGGACCTTCACGATCATTTTTTGGTTCTTTCTGAAAAAACAAACCTAAGAGGTCCGTGACTGACCCTGTGTTCAGCACATGAGTGAGCGTTACCGCGTATTTAGTGGAAGCAGATAGTTAGGGACTGACCTGGTACCACTTTGAGTTACTGCCCCGAAGTACTAGACCAGCTCCTGTTGAAGAATAAGGCTTTTGAGCTGCCTGAGCATTGAATTTGGAACACAGGCCAAACGAAGTCGTACTGAGGACCCTAAGTACTGTCAAATCGGTACGTACAGCATCCCCATTGCTGGACCTTCACGAACTTGCTGGAAACGGAGTACCGTGCCGGCAGGATCCCTATAAAGAAAGCCGCACAGAAAGAGAAGACTACTTGGAATTCGGTGGGAATCCACAAAGACAGCGTAGGAGATATCGCCCATTATACTGCAATATGGTGAGCATAGCCATGTCTGATGAAAGAGCCACCTGCTGACCTGGTGTTGACGAACAAGTTCCGGAAGCATGCGAACAAGACTTGGGATCGCGGCTCGTACCAGTAAAGCCACAGAAATCAAAGAAGGCGCACGAAGGAAGACTCTTTGATCGGGTAGTTCCCCTGCCTTGTTCTCAGTCATCTTAGGTGCAGTTGGCCAATAAAACGAATTACTCTAGTGGTTCCGTCATAGTTATAGCAGTCAGCCCCTAAACCAGCTCTTATTCTTTTGTTCCAGTTGTCAGTGATGAAATAAAAAGAAAAACATTCCATTTTGTGGTCTCATATTCAAGTTGCATCAATCAAGTCAGGGAAAGATTTTGAACAAATAGAATATTCCTAACCGGAATCATGAATTGGATTCGAACCAATATCTCTGTGCGACTTTCCCTTTAGTCGATCATGATGGGAAGATCCCGCTGCCCAGGATCTCGGCACCCCTCCCGTGCTTCACTCGACTGTAGTCGAGGGTACGTCTCCCTCCCCTACCCGGGAGACGGGGCACGCTCCCTTCCCTAAAAGAGGACAGCCCGAAAAGCAGGTCAGGCAGGCGAGCGGTAGTACAAGCAAGCTAACACGCGGGCGAGGTTGAAGGGGTCTTGCGCAACCTTCGGATTGTCGCAAGCGCGACCTTTGACCCCTTCGTCGACAACCTCTCATTTGTTCGACTACTCGCGGGGCCTGCTGCGTTTAAAGAAGCTCCACCCGGGAAAAGAGTGGAAAGCAGCTTTGATATGATAACGAAGAGGTCGCATTGAGATCTTCTATCCAAGGATCTCGATCTAGGCGAGAGGTTGCGCTTGCCATGCTGAACCAACTTTTTCCTTTCTTGACTGGTGGTGAACCCTCCTCTCTTCTTTCTGGGTCCGCCCGTACCAGCATAGATTCGAACTTGTTTTATTTCTTGATTGATTCATTCATAGAATAGAACGTAACATCTGTATTTGCTTTTGAAGATCCCTTTCCCGTCAACAACAATAAGAGAAGAGGAACTCCAATCTATTGATTTAAGCAGCTTTGCCCTCTGTCTATTCTTTATTGGCATCATTTCCCACTCCTCATTCAACATCAGGAAATTTTGTATAGTAATGAGAGACAGGTTATCGATCAGAATCCTATAAATAAAGGGGATTCTTCGACTCGCACTTTCTTTTATCTTTGATAACAGCCAATCCCATCGTCAGTAAAAGAGGAAGAAGAAATACCATATAGAAGAGGCTTTAAGATTCAATCACTCGGCTCGGCTTCTGTAGCTGACACTGTGCCGGGTATCTTCTAAGGCTAGGCGAGGGATTTATCTCCTTACTGTTTCTGTAAGCCTCAACTGGAGAAATGAACTTATTTTTACATTCGTTTTCTGGTCAGGTTTCGCTTTTTGGTGTCCCACCTATAAAGATCGATTTTCTAGTTGATGGATATTGACCACTAGTGGCACACTCGATAGATTCCTCATCTATACCTTTTGATGGGAAAAGAAGGTCTCGAGCTCCAGTTGAATCCGGAAAAGAAGGTTAGGGAGTCGCACTAAAGGCGGAGGAAGAAGCCCCTAACGCGGTCAAGTCTTGCGCGGCACTACTGGATACGCCAGTTGAAGATGCCCCTTTGGATAAAGCTGTTTCTGCTTCTGCTTTCCCAGCACCCTCTTTCTATCCTCAACTCTATAGCGAAGGAGAAGGCCAAACCCTACTCCTGTACGGGAATTCCGATTTGACAATGAGTGACTCACGAGGGAACTATAAGCAAGGGATCCTAGCCGGCCGAAAAGGCGGGTCTCGCACTCAAAGAAAAACACTACTGAAAAGGTAGCAGCTGTTTCACCGACATTGTTGCTGGTTCGGCAGAGGATCTTAGTCACAGTTCAGTTGGAGCGGTACGCCCTTCTCTCGTATCTACTCATGCATGTCTCAATTATATATGCGCAGTCACGTACACACTTCAATACGAAATTTATTATTTAGTCGGGGTAAAGTAAGCCAAGAGGATAGATCCGCATTTCTTAAGTTTAAGTGCTGTTCAAGGCTGTCAAAGATGGCAAAAAGGGGCTTTTATAAAGAGTCCCCAGCTGTTTCCCTTAAGTCATTCAGGGCTGGGCCATATAGAAGAGAAGCTGCAAGGCCCAGGCATCCATGCTCACGCCCACCCTCTAATACGCACGCACAAATGCCATCTCATCTCACCCGGGTAATAATATAATAAAGGCTTCGAATGGCAAAAGTAATTTGAAAGAAGTCTCGCATCGTAAGCTTGGGTCCTAGTTCACCACCTTCAAGCGATGTAGAAAATTTGTCTGAGAGGAAATCCCTTCTTGATTCATTTATCCCGGACTCCATACTATATCTGTTTAGAGAAGGAACCTCTTCTTTATGGCAGCTGGGGTAGGCCTTTCATGAAGGAATGGTGGATCACTGGTTAGCGCCTGGTGCAAAGGCTCTTTCATTCGCGTCTGTCTCTAGGGCTCTTAGCTGAACTATCGTAGTGTTTCAGTGAAGAGATAAAACCCATCCAAGAAGGCAGCTGCGACCTTAGGATTTATCTCTCTTCCTGCTGCTCCAAAACCTGCTACTGAAAAAAAGGAAACTTGGAAGGGCGGGCAAGCACAAGCAAAGCCATTCTCGTTCACTCGTTATTAGTCACTCATTCCCATGCTAATGTAGGTAGAGAAAGAATGAGACAAAACAACAGATTCATTCTTGAGTGAAACTCCCATATCCCCACCGGATGAAACGAGAGCAGACTTCGCTCAATAAGGTACAACTATTCCATACTTCGAGTAAACAGTCTAATTCCATGTCTTATGGGAACGTAGTGTCATAGTTAGTTTCGAAAAGACTAGAATATCCAGCCTATCCAGCTACTCGTGCAACAAAGACTACTGCCACGCCTGCCACTTCTCTCCCGATGACTGACTCTCCTGAAAAAGCTGTGGACACAGCAGCAGACTCTTTCTCATCAACTGACTCGGCGGGGGATTCATTCTCTTACTCATTGCCAACCAGTTCTTCCTCTGCCTTGGCATAAACAGAGCTAACTTTCCTTGAGACTACTTCTGGAACATCCCTATCCTTCGATCGATACTGCCGACATTACTCGTTATGAGGCGAGGATTGGCATCAGATGACTTCACTTGAGACATAACTTCTTCCGATAACTGAACTTCAAGTCTTAGCTACCCGAAAGAAAATAGAATAAGGGAAGTTGACTTCGAAACCGTACTTTGAGCTACCTACAGGAGGAAACTTCAAGCTTTCTATGGCACTTATCCCATCCTCAACTCGGTAATCTATCTTTACTGACTTGCCTTCAACAGCCTTAGCCCCAGGTGGTGTAACAGATAATTCAAGTAGACAGCCAAAAACACCGGTTCTATCTCTCAGACTACCTTGAGACTCAACAATGACTAATTTCGGTACTGAAAGAACTTGCTTCCCGTATTGTTTTTGAGTGAGAGACCAGCCTTTAGGCCGTCTAGGCTCCTTGCTATCTCAGTCTCAGTGTTTGAGGAACAAGAGCTCGAACTCGCTCCGCCATTTCCTCTGTCTTTTTCCTATCTTCAATTAAAGAGACCCATACATACAAAGATCTAGGTAGTTTATCTCCTTCTAAGAAGTAAAATCCCCTTCCCGTGCTAAGAGCCTTTCGAAACTCTTGAACTGTAAGAGAGACTTCATTTAGGAGCGATCTTTTAATCCAACTAGAAATATCATAAATAAGAGAAGAGAGAGAGCTTTAGAAGCATCTTTTCTTTATGCCCAAAACTCCCTGGTTAAACCAAGCAGCAATTTCCAACAAGCAAGTCTTTCTGCTTTTTTCGAGCAAGAAGCGGAACTACAATAATAATTTGACTCTCAATGGAGCCTATTCTCTCACTAAGTCAACTTGTCCGAACCTTGGGAAACCTTGTTGGACAACTAGACGCTCCTGCTCAGCAGCAGGCCCTTGTTGATGCCAAAAAAGCTATCGACACTTTGACGCTAGCTTTTTTAAATCGGCATAATTTCCCGCTAGGCCCTAATTGGAACATCCACGAATTAACAGTCCAAGTTATTGAGGAGGAGAATGTGAATAACCTTAAGATCTTGCTGGATACTGTGAATGATCTTGCTACTTATGGGGTGACTAGTGAATTCTTCATTAGCACCATCCGCCTTTTAGAACATAGTGGGTGGGGCTTGGGAAGTTAGTGGTTGGGGAAGGCCCGGAAAGCCCTCACTCCCCCTTTTTCAAAAAGAAGCCCCGCTCAACAAGGGCCCCTCTCTGATAAGGAAGAAAACGAAAGAATCTCAATTTTACGACAAATCCGGTCCGATGGCTGTTCTCCACTAACCACAAGGATATAGGGACTCTATATTTCATCTTTGGTGCCATTGCTGGAGTGATGGGCACATGCTTCTCAGTACTGATTCGTATGGAATTAGCACGACCCGGCGATCAAATTCTTGGTGGGAATCATCAACTTTATAATGTTTTAATAACGGCTCACGCTTTTTTAATGATCTTTTTTATGGTTATGCCGGCGATGATAGGTGGATCTGGTAATTGGTCTGTTCCGATTCTGATAGGTGCGCCTGACATGGCATTTCCACGATTAAATAATATTTCATTCTGGTTGTTGCCACCAAGTCTCTTGCTCCTATTAAGCCCAGCCTTAGTAGAAGTGGGTAGTGGCACTGGGTGGACGGTCTATCCGCCCTTAAGTGGTATTACCAGCCATTCTGGAGGAGCAGTTGATTCAGCAATTTCTAGTCCTCATCTATCTGGTATTTCATCCATTTTAGGTTCTATCAATTTTATAACAACTATCTCCAACATGCGTGGACCTGGAATGACTATGCATAGATCACCCCTATTTGTGTGGTCCGTTCTAGTGACAGCATTCCCACTTTTATTATCACTTCCGGTACTGGCAGGGGCAATTACCATGTTATTAACCGATCGAAACTTTAATACAACCTTTTCTGATCCCGCTGGAGGGGGAGACCCCATATTATACCAGCATCTCTTTCGGTTCTTCGGTCATCCAGAGGTGTATATTCCCATTCTGCCTGGATCCGGTATCATAAGTCATATCGTTTCTACTTTTTCGGGAAAACCGGTCTTCGGGTATCTAGGCATGGTTTATGCCATGATCAGTATAGGTGTTCCTGGATCTCTTGTTTGGGCTCATCATATGTTTACTGTGGGCTTAGACGTTGATACCCGTGCCTACTTCACCGCAGCTACCATGATCATAGCTGTCCCCACTGGAATAAAAATCTTTAGTTGGATCGCTACCATGTGGGGGGGTTCGATACAATACAAAACACCCATGTTATTTGCTGTAGGGTCCATCTTTTTGTTCACCATAGGGGGGCTCACTGGAATAGTTCCGGCAAATTCTGGGCTAGACATTGCTCTACATGATACTTATTATGTGGTTGCACATTTCCATTATGTACTTTCTATGGGAGCCGTTTTTGCTTTATTTGCAGGATTTCACTATTGGGTAGGTAAAATCTTTGGTCGAACATATCCTGAAACTTTAGGTCAAATCCATTTTTGGATCACTTTTTTCGGGGTTAATCCGACCTTCTTTCCCATGCATTTCTTAGGGCTTTCGGGTATGCCACGTCGCATTCCAGATTATCCAGATGCTTACGCTGGATGGAATGCCCTTAGCAGTTCTGGCTCTTATATATCTGTAGTTGGGATTTGTCGTTTCTTCGTGGTCGTAACAATCACTTCAAGCAGTGGAAACAACAAAAGATGCGCTCCAAGTCCTTGGGCTGTTGAACAGAATCCAACCACACCGGAATGGATGGTACAAAGTCCTCCAGCTTTTCATACTTTTGGAGAACTTCCAGCTATCAAGGAGACGAAAAGCTCTGTGAAGTAAAAGAAAAAAAGGTCGCCGATTGCTATTAAGAACCTAACAGAACTTTTCAAAATTGAAAACGGATCAGTCGACCTGGTCTACGAATCTATTCTAACTATCAACGAATTCTTCAAATTTTAGGTGGGATGGGGATTGTAATGATTTATACTTCTCGAGGTATAATGACAGACCGGGAGGCTAGATTCGAAGGAATCGGCGGATCAATTTTGTGTTATATATGGTATTCTGATATCCGAATTAGATCCTAAATTTACTATTTGTGAAAAAAAGATAAAGGGCGGGTTGTATAATATCACTCCTCCCCCATTAGTTGATACTTCAAGGAGGTTTTATCCGGAAAAATAAAAATAAAATAAAAATAAAAAAAAGAAAAATAAAAAAAAAAAAAAAAAAGAGAAGTGTGTACCCTTGACCAACCAGAGAGGAGAGCTATAGGAGCAAGACTGTGTTTGGACTGTACGCGTGCCGAAGGAAGATCGTGCCTATTTACGCTCAAACAATCCATATAGGCGGAAAGCTGGAAGCTTCAATAGTTCCCTGCTGAACCTTAGAGTGCTATGATGGGGTATTTCAGTCCGTCCCCACTAAAGCGGCTTAGGCGTCGCCACGGATAGGGCATCAAGGCCAATAGCGGAACTTCGAACGAACGAAGCGGAGCGAAGTGAAGCAATTAGAGACGCTTCGTTCGTACCTTCGAAGAAGAATCCAGTTAACCACTCCTATCATTGGCTTCCCACATCCTCAGGGGGGACGAAGAACCGGCAAATCGAGTATGGAATTCTAGCTCTTTTGAGGCATCAACCACAGCACAGGTTGCGGACCTATCGAGATGCTTCCTTGCAGAACCCAACAAGGGCTGTAACTCAATAGAGTGAGTGGGAAACCTTGTAAACGCGAGCAGGAGAATAGGAAGAATTGAAAATGACAAAGCGAACTTATCTTATTAAAAAAGCGGACTAGGAGCGGAAGGCGAAAGGGGATTTCTTTAGTAAGGAAGGAAAGCAAGTTAGTTACATCTATCTTAAAGTCTGATTCGGATTCTGCTCTCGCTGTTCTCAAAGTAGCGAAGTTACCAGAGGGAGAAGCTCTTCTTCCTCTTGTTGAATCGACTCTTTACAAGAGTACGTTATAAGATAAGTAAGGGCGAGAGGAAAGAGACAACAGCTGTTTACTAGCAAGCATTGAAAGCAGATGCCAGAATGACTCTTTGAACTGAACGACGTAATAAATAAAGAAACTAGCCGCCATCAAGACTGAACGAGATGAGGATTAAAGAAAATCGAACTGTGATAACCTTGGTTTTTACCATAAAAGCAGAAAGCGCCCAAAAGAAGTGAGTGACTCAAGATATGCCATCGCTCTTCTCTCTTGACCTGAGACTCGGGGGAGTTCTGTGAGCGAGGAGCGAAGCCTTTCGGTAGCTGTTCAAAAGAATCAATTCAATCAGCTCCAGAGCTAGGAGTTCTATGTCTAGGTTGAGGAGAGTCCTTTTAGTTAATCTTAGCTGCTACCCTACTTATCCCAGCTCTAAAAGCAGCTACTGACTCGTCAAGTTGAGTCGACAGTGATTCTTCTTGTTCCGCTGTGAATGTATCGTTATCGTATTCAGTAGTTTTCCCTGCTCGCTAAAACCCTTCTTCTTAGTCTTCGGCTTTCACAGGATTCACTACTCTAAGCGAAAGGCGCATGGGTTTACTCTATTTCTTTCTATGTTCCTGTCTTGAGGCAAGTCTGCTATCTGCGCCTCGTTGTCCGCCTTTACTTCTTAGTCTTTCTTTCCTTGCTGAATACATCGATAGTTGCTTGAAGCCAAGTGTTAGCCCGTTGGTCTAATAGCGGAACTTCGAACGAACGAAGCGAAGTTCCTTATAGAACGAACGAAGCTATGCGGAGTGAAGCAATAAGTCCTAATTGCTTCACTTCGTTTTACTTCTAAAGTTCATAGCTTCGTTCGTTCCCTCTTATAGATCGCTTTCTGTACACTCCTCTCATGCCGTGGATGGACTCTTCTTATATTGACCCGGGCTTTCATAGTCGCTGGGGCTAGAGTCTTTGACAGCGTCTTTCCATGCTCGTTCAAAAAGTGAAGTGAATAGGATCGGCGTTTGAGAGGAAACAAGCCGATCCGCATCCAAAGGAATAGAACTTCCCGTCAGCTAAACGGATTACTTCGACCGATGTCCGCTTTGGTGAGAGGTATGGCTTGCTGGGGGACACCCAAGGAATTACGTATGTGAACACGAGTCTTGATTCAGCCTTATACGGAAAAAGGGTTATAGCTTCGACTGTTGAAAGGAAAGCCCGTCCATCAAGTCTGTATAGTTCTAGTTCAGTCCCGCTAGAAGTGATCCAATCTTGTTTGGGAATTGCCTGTGGGAACCCCCTTCGTTACGGTCGATCTTTTCACAAAGTGAATCGATCCCAGCTTAAACTTTTGACTTGGTAAAGTATAAGGTTCTACCGAAGCAGGGAAGCTCTAGGGTTTTGCTAACCAGTGTGAAGTTGAGTTATATCTTTCCCTAGTTCATGCAAGGCTAACCTTCGGGTTTCTGCTTTCAGGCAAGTCGCTAAGTCGTCTTAATCCAGCGACGAAAACTCCTGCGCTAGGAGAAGCGCTCAATCCCGTCGCTTCGTCGCTCAGTCCGTTGCTTCTTCCTTTCCGGCTCTTTAGACCAATACCAATTCCAGGTGCATATTCCATTCGTGCATCTGCAGTTTCCTTTTCTTTCTACTTGCTCTGTTCCAGAGCAGTCCTGACTATGATGTAGTATAGGGAATTCTAATAAAACAGAAAGAGGAGAAAGCGCCATAGTGAGAATGATAACCGCTATGTAGCCAAGTCAAAGTACTAGAAAGAGCACTATACAGATTGCTGACACTTCTTGTTACTTGACCAAATCACAACAAACAAGAAATACTAGGAGTCACATGACATTTTTCTAACTAAAGCCAAGCTAAGCTAACGGGAGGGAAAGGCCCCGAAGCAAGGCAAAAATCGAGCATCGAAGTGAGCATATAAGAAGAAGTGCTTAAAACTAAGTAAAAGGGCGACCACCTTCAACATGAATTACTTTCTGGAAGCAGGCTATGCCGCCACACCTCCCCTGTGAAAGAGGGCTACGCAGCTGATTCGGTTAATCCTAATATGATATGCAATTTCCATCTCTTCTATAATCGACACTATGAATATCGTAAGATAAGAAAGCTGCTAGCAGAGGGTGATCGTGGATTGGTCAAGTTCCGTGTACTGATTCTCCTCGATATTGGGTTGGTGTTCCGTTAACTATCCTAAGAGTGTAGTGTGGTGGTTGGGCCTACCCATAGAGGAAGGAGTTGGTAGCAGACAAGTCATTCAGAAATGAAACTTCCATGGCGTAGATTGACCGTTCACGAATCTGTCTTGAAGAGCGAGATCATTATTGCATAGATAAGGTGCCTATCTTGACGCGTTCCATAATGATATAAGAAAAGCAAAGAAGGGGCTGTTGTTGATACTTGTTTGATTCGAAACTGGTGAGTAGTGGTTTTCTTTTTATTTTTTCCCTTGGTTAACAACCAAGCAAAACTCTCCATATTTATTAACTACTCCTACTCCTACAGGCTTGACGGACTTAAGGAGGGATTTTCTTTATCTCAACCAAAAATGCAAATCATGATCAATGAACTTCTTAATGCCGTGGAACCCGGATGGCAAGAGGCTTCAGCAAGAATGGAGAGTAGAGTGTAGTGCAATGAAGTGAAGTGTACCGTCACCAGAAATTTCATAAGAGAAGAAAGATCGTAGCGTAGCTGTATAGTAGAAAAGTAGCGAAGCTGATCGTAGAAAAGAGAAGAGAAATGCTCTCTAGGGGGGGTCGCGGAAAGAATTGGGTTCGAGTCCCAGAGCCCCTGATGTGAACAAGGCAAAGCCTTGGTTAGGATCAATGTTAATTTGAATTATGAGATTTCTATCTTTTCTACTAGCAAAATTG
This sequence comes from Flaveria sonorensis, assembly GCA_025506505.1. Taxonomy (NCBI): domain Eukaryota; kingdom Viridiplantae; phylum Streptophyta; class Magnoliopsida; order Asterales; family Asteraceae; genus Flaveria; species Flaveria sonorensis. The sequence continues at coordinate 32,633 of JACCIY010001780.1, read as the reverse complement.
GGGGAGTGGATGAGTTCTATAGATGCTCTAGAATGGCTATTCCTCACAATTGCTCCAACAGAATGGGATTGTCCTTCAGTATTTTTGAAGACTTTACTTCGCTCCGCTTCGTGCTTTCCATGGGGCGGCTTCAATATGGATTCGTTTTTCATGGGATTACATCATGATCTTAGATGTATCCTGATTTCCTTGATCTTTTCGTCCGCTCTTTATTTATTCAGATGGCGTTCTTTTTTATGGGTTTCCTCTGGTTCTCGATTCCTATGTTTCTTTTTTTTATTGATAGTAGCGGGAGGCGTTTTCAATCCTGTCATCACCTGGTGTGACGCGGGGAACGCCTCCCCCCCATTGACTCCGCCGGAGCAGCCTCATCCTCAAGCGGGGACTCCGCCCGCCCCCGAGCCGATACCTATTAGGATACCACAATTGCCCCAACCCCTGCTCTCTGATGAAGAGAGACGGAACATCCTTTATCAGAGGTACTTGGTCCTCAATTTGGGAGGGGACGACGGCCTCCGGCGGATGGTCTCCACTATCCACGCTCAGGCGGCGGTGGAACGATACGTGGAAGCTGCCTTGGTCCATGATGGGCTTCATCCCCGGGCCATCGTCGAGGAATACCAGGCCATCCGGGGCGCCCTGCATTATCCACAGGGCCGTCTTTTGACTGTACGTACGTATGAATCGTACGTCGCTCAAATTCAAGGGCTTGGAACCCGGGAGAGCGTGCCGTATCGGCGCGTTCTAAGCGCGATCCGGGGCCATGAGATTCTTTTCCGTAACTACAATATTCTTTATAATCACGATTGAGCTCGGAGCGGTTTGGGGAAGACAGGTTGGTTTTAGTTACAGAGGATGGTGGGCATCTTTCTCCCCGGGTTCAATAAGTATCTCGCGCGGGCGAAGGAGATGCATTTCTGGTACTGGTGGTATTGGACAAGAAAAAAGGGAATAATTTCTTTCTTCTTTCTGCCTTTCTTTCCCATGACGACTAGGAACGGGCAAATCAAAAATTTTACTTCGAATTTCGGACCTCAACATCCTGCTGCTCATGGTGTTTCACGATCAGTATTGGAAATGAACGGAGAAGTGGTGGAACGTGCGGAACCACATATTGGATCACTCCAGTGCGGCACGAAGCCGCTGATGCCGAGTCGGCTCCTATGCCGCTAGCTATGCCCTGCTTGGTCCCCCGGCACGGTGGAGGTTCCGTAGCGCGTCATGAGCACCGGGCTAAGGGGCGGTTGAGCAACTCAAGCGAACCGCCCTACCTTACTACAACATAAGGACAGAAGGGAGAAGGTTGTGAAGGTGGCCTCGTTATCCACACCTCCGGTCGGATGAATGGAGGACCGACCGACCCGGGTTTTCACGAGCGTTGGCGGGTTCTGGAGTGCCTGTCAAGGGCGCTAGCGCATACCCCGGGGTGATCATCACCACCTGCACCTCAAATCTCGGCACAGCGGAACGTGTAACCCGCCTGCTATTCCATTCAACTACATTTGTTCCTGTAATCCATAGCCTAACAGAACGCAGCAGCGAGGGACAACCCGCCCATACAGCCAGCGGGGAGGATGGCACTACTGGCAAAGACCGTCTGGCGAAAACGCCGCAGGCGCGAAGCGTGGTAGGCCCGCGCCGGGGGAGCATAGGGAGGAAAGGGAGCCCGGACGGTGGAAGAGCCAGGGGAGGCCGGGTCATTTGACGGAAATGGAAGGCTTTGGGCTATGAACCTATTAAAGAAGGCCCTATGGAGTAAAGGGAAGTGCATGAATTCTTGGAAAAAGAGGGAGCGAGCCTATATAAAAATGGAATCAAGCAAATTCAATGAATAGATAGAGTCAACGGTACGACAGACAGCGCTGCCTACACGCGAATTTGCTTCCGAAGCCGAGCAGTCTCAATTTCACTACAGGATTTTAGAATGAATGCTGGGCTGGGCCACCTCGAATGGCGTGAGCCGCATGCGGGGAGACCCGCACGTACGGTTTTTAGGGGGATCTGGTCGAAAGACCGGCCGGCGCCCACCCGACTAGAGGGACCGAGAAATTAATAGAGTACAAAACTTATCTTCAAGCTTTACCTTATTCTGATCGTTCAGAGGGCGATCGCGGGGTCACTGAATGAAGTCCTCCGTTTCTTTCGGAGGTGCTGACCCGCAGCGAGGCAGAGATGACTAAGTGACATATGGAATATGGCGACGACAACAGCATGTCGTAGAAGGAGATAACAAGTGGAGCCAACGACCCACTAAGACTAACGTATCTACAACTACATCCCCGAGCGGCAGTCAAACGGGGGCGTGAATGCGAGATGCCAGCGGAATGATCGGCCGGACAGAGGCTAGGGCTCCTTCCTTCCCACCGCGTCCTTCCTTGTGTGTCGGAGATATAAAGCGAGTGCACCGGAAAAGAACGGGAACTGGGTCGATCTATTCTATGTCGAAGCATCCGAAGCATAACTGCACACTCACACGATCTTTGCCGACAGATAGGAGCATTCGGTGGAACCGGTGAACTACACTTGCTTCTGGATAGATGTGTGGGACAGAGGGCTCGTGGTACCTGCTGCCCACCCTTCCTCCTCTGCTTTGAGAACCGTGTGAACGGAGAGTGGGCAGAAGGGAAGGAGGTCCTCATACGGAGTCGCACACTTACTTGAGCAGTGCGGGAGACTGGGGAATGGGTCGAGTAAAGTCCCCTGGGGCCGGAAAAATCACAGAGACGTACTGATACGATAGGGCTTTGATTGGTATTTCTTTTTTCTTAGTGATTGTAAAGGAGGGCGCTTGGCTATGTTATAGAAAGGGAAGGCAGAGGCATCGAATGGCGAAGAGAGGCGGCTCGGCAGGGAAGGAATGGGAAATCGTCAAAGATGACTTCTTTGTTGTCGAAACGAAGGGCTAAATAGCACCAGTGATTCTCTGAGCCGGTCTGGATTTCCAACGCCTCGGGAAACTGGTCGAGATAGATGACAGCGCCTTTTTCCCCTCTTCCTTAGCGGGAGGGCAATCTTCTCTTATGGCCTTCACTTCCCGCCCGGCCCGGAAATAAAGAATCCAGCCCCCTTCTGATCCATTCATTTCTGCAAGCAGGGAGGATCCAGAGCTAAGCCCCTCCTATTCGAGGCCGGGTGGCCTTGCCCCACAAGCACCCAACCTTCTTTTTGCTCTTCCTTCGGGTTGCCTCCACGAACGCGCCACCTAGGAGCCCTACTCATATTCCAAAAGCGCTACTTCAATTCAAGCGCAAGCCCCCTTCTATTGCATAACCTAAAAAAGCTATAAACAAAGTACAAAAGTGGTTGCGGGAACGATACGCTTTGGTTACCAGCGAACGCTTCCAAAGGCGACCAGCTTTCAATACTAGTTGTTACCTTACGCTGCCATTTTTCTAATATTCTTGAATAGCATGGCTGGGGGCTAAGATAACTCAAATGGGAGAGCCGTGTTATGGGTGACCTTATTGCACGGTTCAGAGAGCACTTGTGTATGTGATGCAAGTGAACGTGTACGAAAAAGCTGTCGTAAAGTTTCGTTGTTCGTTCCGTCGTCGACCCTATCTATGTTTCTACGATGGCCCAAGAACACGCTCATTCTTCAGCCGTAGAGAGACTTTTGAATTGCGAGGTACCATTACGAGCTCAATATATACGAGTGTTATTCCGTGAAATAACTCGAATTTCAAATCATTCACTTGCTTTAACTACTCATGCTATGGATGTGGGAGCATCAACTCCGTTCCTGTGGGCTTTTGAGGAGCGGGAAAAATTGTTGGAATTCTATGAAAGAGTCTCGGGAGCCAGGATGCATGCCAGTTTCATACGACCAGGTGGAGTGGCACAAGATCTGCCTCTTGGCTTATGTCGAGATATTGATTCCTCCACACAACAATTTGCTTCTCGTATCGACGAATTAGAAGAGATGTCAACCGGCAACCGTATCTGGAAACAACGATTAGTGGATATTGGTACTGTCACTGCACAGCAAGCAAAGGATTGGGGATTCAGTGGTGTAATGTTAAGAGGTCGTGCGACATGAAGACATTGATAGCAATATGGGGGAAGTTCCCATCAGGCAACAACGGTTCTGCCTGACCCTACTTAAGCATGCATATTATGTCAGTGAAGACTTGGTGTGAAGCCTTGGAGCTTACGTTAGAAGAGCAAAAGGCCGGGGGCTAGGGTGAGCTGAGGGGGGACAGCGTAAGTGAGCGAATGTGTGTAAGCCCAGTCAAACATAACTGTTCTAGGCGGGGTGGGCCGCCCACCTTCGAATGGTGTTGGTCCTACGGACTGTGAACGGATTCGCCTCTGGCCTCTGGGCACGTCGGAACCGCATGAGTTCACCGGGGTGGAGCACGGTCCGCCAAAATCGGCATAGGTTAGGTGCTATTGATGGAACATGGTAAGCCTATCTTTCTCCATATGGAAGTGCTGCGGGCACATAGAGATGTGGGTAGAGGAAGCCTCAAAAAGCGAAGGCCGAGCTGTAGGTCACGTGACCTGCACCGAGTTGGTGGCTGACTGGGCTTTTTATTTGATCAAAGCAGAGAAGCTCGCCTTCTTGTTATCCAAAAGCAAAAGTCGGTCGAATCGGTCGGGCCCCTGCCCCGGAACGTCGAATGAAATAGGTGGCCGGGTTCTTTTTCTACGACCCTTTTGATATGGTAGGCCCGGCCCCAGGACCCCTATCCCTTATGTTTAGGAGCGGGATCCGCCCAAGAACGACCTTTCGGTGGTACGGAAGGCACGGACTCCGCGAACGTCCCTAGCCCCCTTTACTAATAAGGAAAAGAAAGCCTCAACCAGAACCACATTCCTTTTGCGTGCGGATGTAGCTAAGTGTCTGACTCTATTGGTCATAGTTTCCTGCTGTTGCGGCCGGTGCTCGTTTGCGCGCGCGTGAACCAACCCAACAAACAAGGAAAGGATGCCTCTCGGGGCATCTGAGAATGATTCGAGCCGTATGAAGGGAAACTCTCACGTACAGTTTATTTTTTTGGGGGGGAAGGAGCCCGACAGGGTCCCCCCACTGACTTGGCCCGGGCCTAAGTGAAAGTGAAGTGGTGGGCCTACCCATCCCAACCAGGGGTATGCTGGGATTCGCGAAGAGCAGCACCTTACGATGTTCAT
>JACCIY010001780.1:10000-22500 GCA_025506505.1 Flaveria sonorensis | reverse complement strand
TCCCTAGCTAGACGATTTTCCACGTGGAATGAATTAAGAAAATAGTCTGGCAGAATCATATGATTATACGACTAGAGAACAGATAACCAGGAAAGACAGAAAGGGAGAACCGACCGGGGCCTTGCCCTTACTTTAGCTTTAGGAATCAATCCAGACTTTGGAGCTCAGCTTAGGAAGAAGCTCAAGGAATGTTGAGTTAACCCCGGGAGTTTTCGTCGGCCCGCCATCTTCTCTGCCGGTAGTGGTGTCAGAAATGATGAACGTCCAACCCAGAAACAACAGGGTTTATTTATTCTGCAATTGGGCTTGTTTAAGAACTAAAAAAGAACTATAAATGCATGACTGAGAGAAGAAATAAAATTTGATTCGATCCTATGGACGGACCCTTCTTTCGTATGGATACTCCTAAAAAGACTAGCTGGAAGGCCTTTTTATTAGCAAGGGAAAAGTGCTCGCCAGAGAAGGAAGCGAAATCAATGCAGTCGTCAGTAAGAACCTTCAGGGGCCATCTAGCGGTCAATCTCCTAAACCCACGGAGAATAGACTTTGCACTGCTAACTTCACTTCTTCCCACAAAAGGAAGAGACTTAGCTACTAGTCCGAAAGCCAGAAGCTGAAGGAAAATGAGACTAGCTAAGGCCTGGCCCTATTTCTCTTCTTTCTTTTATCACTTAGGAGCCGTGCGAGATGAAAGTCTCATGCACGGTTTTGAATGAGAGAAAGAATTGAGGCTAATCTAGCTCTCAGACGAGCTAGGACACGAGAGTAGAGGCTATCAATATGATTTTCGTAACAAGTTGGTGCGTACGAATAAAAAGAAGGCAGGCGGAGTTAGCAAAGAGGAATGAGGTACAACATAAGCAAGTAAGCGGGTCACAAGGAAGTCGGATTCCAATCACAGTGAGTCAAGCCGCTTTCAGTCCTATCATTGGTAGTGGGAGATAGGGGGCAATTGGGTGAACGACTGGGATGGTTAGATAGTTTCTGACTTTCAAGGCATTCTTAAGAACCACGATTGAATGAAAACAGAAGGGGGACAAAAGGAATCAAATCAGTCTATTCTGTGCTTTCGGACTAATAGGTTTCATGTTACGTCAATTTGAACTTGCTCGAGCTACTCGGCTAACTCTGCTGCTTTCGAAGAAAACCTTGATTTGAAAAGAAAAATCAACATCTTGCTTGAATGATCAAACAATTTTTTCTGGAATACTCAAGGGGATTTGGAGGACCGGCGAGGCGGAGGGAAAGAGCGATCGCAAATCTCACGAATGAATTCAAGAGTAAACGTATGCGGTGGCTCCTAAACGAACTTCTCTCCTACATCTGATCGCAACGTCTGGTCATTTTTGAATAGTAAGGGGCGGAGGGGTACCATTCATTTCTTTTATCTGTCTCGCTATACAGGGCTTGATGTACAGTTTCCGCTTCCATGTAAAGTGTTAAGCCATCTGGAGGGCCAGGCGATGGAATGTGGTCGATACAAGCCAGGACAGTAAGCCTATGTCTTTCCTTCTGAAAGACCTGAACAATATATATGGATCCCGTCAAGCCTTTTTTTTAGTTGAAAAAATTTCCTTAAGCTCGTTCTTTTAAAGCCGTGAGTCTTTATCTTGTATTTTCTCTTTTTTTTCTAAGTGGAATTGTAGGCGGCATTTAGGGTCTAGCCTTGGACTCATTCCCCTATTTGGCCTATTTACGGCCAGCAGTCGAAGTCTTCTATGTAGGTTATGGTCTTGCAGGTGGTGTATTAGTCCCCGACAATAATCAATCCTCTTTTAGGGCGGAATTCCTCTGTCTTTAGATGCTCTCTCTCCCGTATGTGTTATGTCTATCAGTCAGATAAGGATCAGTCTGACGGTCTTTTCAGTCTTCGAAAGAAGGAGCGAAGCGAAGTCATGCAAACCAAGCAGCAGCAGCGCATTCAGGCTCCTTCTATAGATGGTGAGCTGATCAAAGAGCAGATTCACAAGCATCGGCATACAATGCAATGCTTCACTCGCTTTAGCGGAACTCCCTTTAGCGAAGGCAGCGAAAGCGTTATCCAAGCCTATGAATCCGGTACGACGGGATCAACTACAAAGCAAATGAAACTGAGAGATCCTGAGCTACTAGGTCTTCCTAAAAGGGGAATTCTCCTGTGTCTTTCTCTCAGTGCCATGGCATACAAAGTCATGTCTTGGCGCATTCCATACGTCGACTCATACAAAGCAGACGAAAAAGTCAAACCCAAAGCTTTATAACATCTCGGGCTCATCACTTTATCCCCAGGCTCCTTTCTTTTTCTTATTCCTTACTCTATTGGCTGGCTCGCGGAACTACTTGACCAGTGGAACTACGGAACTGGATTACTCCTTTTTCATTAAGCCCGTCTTTAATGCATACTAATTTAGTTTAGCCCGCTAGACCTTTCTCGTTTTCTGGTTAAGCAGCAGAGCAACCTCATTGCAGGAACCACTGGGAAGTCTCCATTGAAATCTCTTTTAGTGCCCGCTTTCCTTTAATTCCATCACACCCTCGTAGCTTCATTAGGCGACTCCGGTGATAGACTAAGAGAGTCGGCTAGGTAGTACACAATGAGGATTCCCCGCCTGAAAAAAAAAAATAGGAAAGCTCCTTTCCTTAAGGGCCTTTCATCAGAGTCCCTTCTTTTACCGGGTATTTATTCTACATGCATTTCAGGTCACACATGGCTAAGCTCCTGGGACAGGGAGAGGTAAAAAGGCATAGCATAGCTTTCAGGGAAACTCCTTCAGATGTATTGGAAATGGAAATACAGATCAAATACCTTCTGAGGCGGTGTTCCCTACATACAGTCATACAGTACGGAGGGGAAGAGAAGAAGGGCTAGGCACATAAGGTGGGGTTAATTGTCTTACAGGCAAGCTCTCGGGCTTCTAGTACCGATTTATAAGCCACTGCTTACTTCGACGTTTTTCCATTTCCCATAGAATCTCCCTCCAAATGGCACTTGTTCATGCGTCTGTCGCCGTAGCAGCTAAAATAACGGAGGAAGGAGGAGGGGGAAAAGTGGGTATGCGGCTTTCCCCTTAGGAAGGTTTCTTTACATCTAGTGAATGATCTAGTGAATGAAGGTCGCATATGCGCTGCAAGAATCGTCTGTTATAGAATTCGCTGCTATTGAACTAAACGAAGGGGAGATAAATAGCATATTAAAAGGGCAAGCGACGCCGCAGATAAGAGAAGACAAGAAAGATCAGAAGCAAGAAATGCCCTGGTTTCAGGAAGAATTTGATGCGCACAGAGGATTCATCTTTCAACAGCATGTCCGAAAGGACGTTCATTCAACGGCATTAGCGGTCTAGGCTCTTCGGAAGCAGAGCATAGGGTAGGCTGCTGGTAAGACCAATAGGCTATTATATGGGATAGGGAGGCAAAACCGGTAATCCTTTGTCCAAGATCCTCTCGGACTGTTGAATAAAGGCAGGGAAAAAGCTTTCACCAGGTCCAGGTCCAGGAATCGGTATTAGCTCTGTTTTCGCTGTTCTAGAGTCGGTAGTTTTAATTGCTCGTGTTGAATCAGCCGGGAGATTCGGATGAAAGGTTCTCGAAATGGAAGCTCTGTACCAAGGGTAGAGGAGAAGAGAAGCAAGCCACCTTCCCAAGCTAATCAAATCATCTCTGTCAACAATTGGTTTACATTCATTCCCCGTGAACAGAGTGACTGGTGGGTCAGACGCTGGCTTTGATGGTAACAGTGTCAATTAACATTGCCTTGCAGCACAAGGTACGAGAATCACTGTGATCAAGTGCAGGGCAGCAGAGTAAATACTAGTTTATTTTTTCTTCCAATTACTGCTGCGGTTGCTGTTGCTGGGCTAAACCATTCATCCTTCATCCACCGATCACCAAATCGGCTTAGTCGAGACCAAATCCACTTTCTTTTAGAGTGATTAGCTCCGTCATGCCTTGCTGCTCTGCCCCTAGCCCTTTCTTAGCTTCGTAGCCCCATTCTTCCATCATCTTCCACTTGAGGTTCCTTTGGAGATTCCTCCTATCCTAGGGGTGAGCTTTCTTGGCTTCACTCTAGAGTCCAGGGGGACGTCGAAGACGGATACGTATGTTTCTCCTCCAGATCCTGAAGATGAGCATCTTGGCCTTTGAGGCCTGTCTACCTCTCTCGGAGGAGACCGTCGTCGATGTGATCCAGAATGACGTTCCGGAACGCCAAGCAGTTGACCGTGGAGTGGTTTGTGAAATTGTGCCACTTGCTGTATTCCTTCTTACCGATTTATTCCTTTGGTTAGCGGTTTCTGATTTACTGGCATTTTGCCGCGATCGCGTAATATCCAATTCTCGACTCGTCAAATCGCCCTCTCTTGGGCACCGATTTCTCTGGTATTGCTGGTCCTGCTTTCCTCTGTAAAGCAGGACACGTTAGTGGTCGGTTTCCCACAATCTCCACTACGTTGGAATCAGCTTCCATGTTGGGATCGTAATAGTACGTTCACTGAGAGGAAGCCTTCCTCTGACTCACCTCTTTCGGGCAATCCACTCATTCTTGTACCTGACACAAGTCTTTCTATAAATCTACTTGTTTCTGGGCTAAGAGAAGTACTTTTGTTTGTTGCCGTTGAATTATCTAAATAAGTACTTGTTTGCGAGAAAGTTTATGACATAACTTCTTGTTGTTGTATCCGGTTCGCTTATCGCTCTAACTACTACGAGTAACTAGCTAACATTCGTACTTGTTTCCTAGGCTTCAGATGTCTCATTATGGGAATGTGGATTGGCCCAGGATCTTTCTGTTCGAAGCTACCCATTGGCCGGTGAGGAGGCAGGCCACCCCTTAGTCAACTCCACTGAATAGCTGCCAAGGCCTGGAACGAGTACGACTAGGAAGATCAATAGAACCTAAACTTAGGTATGCACTTGCTGGCTGGTCTCATTGAATGGCTTGTGATAGGAGTGCCCTAAGGCTTTTGAAGGGCTTTATTCTTGAACTCGAAAGGGGGCGATCCCAGACCTACACCCGACTAAATGGAATTTCTTCTTGATTGAAGTATTCCATCAAAGCCCGATCTCTGTCACTGTAAATGCTGGCTTCCTAAGCAATGAACGACGAATTCGTCTCTTCGTGAGACAGTTCGGGGGATGGGAGCCGAAAAAAGAAGCCTTTTCTGCCCGCACTACTACTTACGTCATTTCTTGTGGGCTGAGGCGAAAGGGCGCTTTGGGACCGATTTAAAGCGGTTTCGCCCCTTCGTAAAACTAAAAATTTATTAAGAGAAGGCGAATACCGATCAAAAGGTTTGGTATCCTTGTCCTACTCCTATTCTACGGTATTCAAAAAATCGGCATGTCTTAATGCCTTTGACCGGGGAATATCCCCCGCAGCAAAAACGAATAATGAAATAAGAGAAGAAAGGTTTTGGCATAAGCTCACACGGCATAGGGTTCAAAGGGCTTTTCTACTCATAAAGGGGTCGGATTTCCACTTCTTTCGGGCACTTTCTTTATATTAGTTTCGTCTAACTATCGCAGGTTCGGATGATTGATTCGCCCGAACTCCAATTTGTTCTGGGTTAAGTCCCATACGTATTTGCCTTACTTCTTCGATCCGGGAAGACAACCCAAGCTAGAGAAGTAAGACTTCATTTTGGCTTTCCTTGATCAACAGGCCGTCAATCCTTTCTTCGACCTCAAGAGATTGAACAAAGAAGCCCCATTGATTGGATATGGTTCCATCTCCCAGTGGTGAGCAAACAACAGCCCCCCGATCAGCTAAGCTAGAGAGCAGATATCCTACTCGTTCTTGCATTACGCGCCTGAACGAACAGAACGCACAATGCCTCTTATTTATACGAAACACTGAGAGAACCAAATCAAATCAAAGAAAGGTGTGGGAGATTCTTTTCGTCGTTTTCATTCGTGCCCCATCCTCCAATGGTGCATTCACTCCCGCCCTTAAGAGTTATTGCTTCAAGTTAACTTGCCTTGCTAATGCTAGCTTGCCTTCTATTATTACTGTCCAGAGCGGGGAAGAAGCACTACTGAAGGTCATTACTGTGACGTCTTATCGATCTTTCTTTTGAAAAGGCCTATAGAAAGCCCGCGAGTTCTTCCTCCTTGATTCGTTCGTTGGTCACTCACTCTCTTTAGAGTCGTTTAACACCCAGACTTTCAGGAAAGACAAGAGGGAAGGTTTCTTTATCACAGTCACCGAGACCGAAGCGGAGGGGGGGATCTTGGTTTAGCCATTCACTATCGAAGCGAAAGTCAAGCCACCAACCATCGAACCGATATTGATTGACCTACTAATCGGAGAGTCGAGAGACAGAGACAGGAAAGCGAAAGAAGGGCCCCGTTAGGGTTAAGAGTGATCCACCAGTCTTCAAATCTGTTCAGCTGGGAGTGGAAATAGTTAACAATGACTTTCGCCTTCCACGGCATGGAGAATTCACCAGTCATTATGTTAACTGCAACCAAAGAGTTCGCGATTCAATTCAGTCTAGATCCGCTTTCTAGCTTTCTTGTGGGCCAGTAACCTTCCTCACCGACCTTGGTTCCTTCCGAGGTCGTCTAATTCATTAGGATATGTCCTCACTCCGAAGAAGGGGAAGTGGCGGCCCACTGACAACAGAGGGAATTTAGTATGGTAAAAAGCAAGAACAAGAAAACAAGGAAGTCAAAAAGTAAAAACTAACTCTAACTAACAAACAGTACTTGAATCTTACTTATTTGAAATTGATGCAAAAACTTTTTCTCAATGCCCGCGGAGAGATTAAGCCTTTGTGTGCTCTTTCTGGATGGATTTTTGACCATCTATCTCCATGGGTGAATGCTTCCGGCTGGTATATTATTATACCATGTGTAGGCTCGGCCTGTTAAGGACTTAGAGAATTATCGTAGTCGCAGGTTTGCATTTTATTCATGTTCGCCAAGTGCTTCGAGGAAGCGGGAGATATGCTCTCTGGCGTTGCCACGGCCGTTGTAGAGAGTCAAAGTGGGGTGTCCTTTTGGGTAGGGCATGTGTTGCAGCTCATTTGGTATGGCGGGTAATGTTCATAGGTGAGGTCATCAGGTTGCTTCTTTGAGCGTTCTTGTTCGAGTAGGCGTGTAAGTTCTGCTACTGTGACGAATTCCTGGGTTGTAACAGCAGAGGCATTGGGTTTTTCTGTACAACGGCTGGTGGTACTCTTGGCGCCAGAGGTGATTGGGGTTGGGGCTCTTGGTGGACTTCGGCTGCAGAGGCCTCTGGCGTCGTTTTCGTCAGGCTCGGTTTGAACTAAATTGTTGGAAGAATTGCATCATCTTTTCATTGTTCTGCGCAAACGCACGACTGAGCAGTTCTGCGACTTCTTACTCGGGCCGCCAGGTGCCCGAGGTGGAGATGGCATCTCGTGCTCAGAAAGTTCGTCGTCAGTACGTTCTTGCTCGTCAACTTCGTTTCCTGGGTTCACTCGGTCCGTTGGCTATTTTCTCTTTGCCATTCACTTGTGTAGTCACCTACCCACTGGAGTCGCCAAATGTAGAAGGTGGATAAGGCTAAGTATTACGTAGAGAATGAGGCTGATGTCTTGGAGTGGTGAGGTGGCTCAGGAGGTCGCCTAAACCGAATGATGGCCGTACGATCACCCTTGGGTCAAGTGGAGGGCAAAGAAAGAGACAAAGGTCCGGAGATGAGGGGGAGTGAAGCCGAGAGATAACCTGGGGAATCCCAAAGAATAAAGGTATGATGTAATTTCTGTCCTGGGGCCAGCTATTTATAGGCATAGCAGGTCAGAGAAATGTCGGAACCCAAGATCGTTATGCTGACGTGTCATAGTTTGTTAGAAGATCAGCTGGCAGAATCTTCCGTACGAAACTGTCTGACACGCGTGGTCTCGAACTCTCGGCAACCTTCCTGGCGGCGCCAGGTGTTCAGCCAATCATCTTATTCCCGAGGAGATTCATATTCCCACCTATCCTAACGAAGGAAGCAATAGAACCGCTTCCCGCTACTAGGGAAGTAGCTCGGAGTCGGTTTGACTGGAGGAGATTACCTCTTGCGAGAATAGAGATCTTTCAATTCCCGACTCCATCAGTATTCACTGGAATGCGGCTATGACAATAAAGAGTGTGACCTGACGGGCGAACATGATCTTTACATAACCAAGAGTTTGGTCGGTTCTCCGATCCACCTTGAATGAGCTATCCTTGCCCCCTCGAATGAGTAGATCGGCGATACAGGAATTGGAGTGAATGAGGCCCAACATAGAATTCTTTCTCGGAGGTTCGCCCGGCGCCTCTCTTCTCTGGATCCGCTCTCAGAATTGGATTTGACATCACGGGGGCCATCCATTGAGGCTATCGAGGTCTAGCTCGTCTCTTACAGTACAGCCCTCACTCGAAGTAAGGATTTCAGGGGGTTACTGACCAGATAGATCTATTGAGTGAGAGAAAGTGGCCTATAGCCCTCTCTAAAACTGATGAATCAAAGCCTATCGTCTCAGCCTTTCCAGCAGCCTAATCCGATAAGCCTAAACATGGTCCAAGGAGTTCTAACAATCGGGGAAGCCTTTGCCCTTGCTTTAGTTGACCCGAAAGCTGGTAGTTCAGTTCCTGACCTCGGCTCATTCCCTTCAGTTTTGAAGTGAAAGCGCGGTTACGGGTTTCCTTTTGTATCAGCATTGGCGATTGATTTATCCTTCTCATCCGGTCTATATCGAATGACCTTCTTTTTTGCTCTGGCTGCTATTGACTTGACTACATTGTCTCACTGAGGAGTGTTTTCTCATATCATAGAGGAAAGAAAGATGGGCCGAATCATGCAGGTGGAAATTTCTGTGATCACCTATGATATATCTGGTTGTTCTCTCTCCTCCTCCTTCTCTATGTTCCTTACCTTCCACCTACAAAAGCAAGAATGCAATCTCGAGTACGTCCCTCTTATCTTATTTCGGATAAATTGAATAAGAAAGTGATGTTCGAAAACACTGATGAAGTAGAGTCAGTCTGAGGATTGGATCCGGGGGAACATAGATTTCCTATCGGTCTTGACCTTCTCAGAGACTTGCCAAGATAGGGGTCTGCTCTTATATTATAGATATTATAGACGATATTAGAAAAGGAACCCCTCTCTCTTTCCTTTCTGTGCGCTCTCTCTTCTGTCATGTGCTTAAATAATTGAAAGTAAAAAAGACGTGATCAACTTTCTCGATCTGCTTCAGACTCATCACTCTAATGTCTCGTCCAGGTCGGGGGGTGAATTGGGCCCTCTGAATGAATGGTGAACCAGTCCTACGAGTGGGTTGATCCGCCGCAATTATTGTTATATATATATAGTCCTGACCCGGAAAGGTACTAGGCATGGGTCACGCCACCTTGTTCAGGCGAAAGCCCATCAAGTGAATGAAGTCTAATTCCCATTCCGGGCCGGCCCAGGCCTGCTCGCTATCCGAGTGTAGTCAGCAAAAGCAAAGAGAAAAAATTACGTAACGTAGGACCAATAAGATTGAATCCTCTGAGAGAGAATGGATTCAGAGTATACTTATTATATATATTGATCGAGGAGAGCGGGGAATAATCCGGATAGGAATCGAAATCGTTGCGTACTAGCTTCAGTGGGAATAAGTAAGTGTCACGTTAAGGAGAAACTGATAGGGAAAAAAAGGGGGGGGAAAGTAAAGTCTAAGCGCATATGGCACGAAAAGGGAATCCGATCTCAAACTACCAATCAATTTTTCTTGAGATCTTAGTATATATCATTTTTATTTCGATTTCGTTGACCTTCATGAAGCTAGGAATACCTATTATGGCTTTTTGTGACTCCGGGGAGGACGACGGATCGAGGATTTGCGCTCATCCTCCAGCAGAGGGTTCCTCAAATGCCCAACTCGATTTGAACTTAACTCTGCGTCCGCCGGGACCAACAGCAGAGGAAATAGAAAGGGAGCTTTCCTCTTTTCTTTCTTCCTTTGGAAATAGGGGAGTGACCTCAAGTGTACTCCAAAATACTAAGATTAAGCTACAATTGGACGTCGCGTCCCCCGCGAAGCTTTTGAAGATCCGGGAACTTATGCGGGATCTCCAAAGCAGACCGGTTCCTGCTTTCCAAGCGAGAGATGCTTTATTGAAAGCTCTCGCCCAATGGGAGAGGGACCAGACGCGTGATCCATGAGGTTGGCCGCCCAGCGTCGGCTCTACGAACTAACAAGGGGTCGGTCGCGAGAGATAGAAGGGGTGGTCCGGCGGGTAGGCTGGAGGGGGCTCGTCAGGGGGAGCAAATCGAGAAGTCCTTCGAAAGATAGGGCTTCCCGGAGAATTTGGTGTCTTTCTATTTGGAAACAAAGGACCATAAGTATAATTAGACACTTCGTCTTTATTGTTCCACTAGCTAGGATAAAATGATCAGATGTCCCTTTCATTATTACAACCTTCTTTTTTGATGTCAAAGACCAGAAGCTACGCGAAAATTTTCATTGGATCTCGGTTGTTCTTAACAGCGATGGCTATTCATTTAAGTCTTCGGGTAGCACCACTAGACCTTCAACAAGGTGGAAATTCTCGTATTCCTTATGTACACGTTCCTGCGGCTCGGATGAGTATTCTTGTTTATATCGCTACGGCTATAAACACGTTCTTGTTCCTATTAACAAAACATCCCCTTTTTCTTCGCTCTTTCGGAACCGGTACAGAAATGGGTGCTTTTTCTACGTTGTTTACCTTAGTTACTGGGGGGTTTCGGGGAAGACCTATGTGGGGCACCTTTTGGGTGTGGGATGCTCGTTTAACCTCTGTATTAATCTCGTTCCTTATTTACATGGGTGCACTGTGTTTTCAAAAGCTTCCTATCGAACCGGCTCCTATTTCAATCCGTGCTGGACCGATCGATATACCCATAATCAAGTCTTCAGTCAACTGGTGGAATACATCGCATCAACCTGGGAGCATTAGCCGATATGGTACATCAATACATGTTCCTATGCCCATTCCAATCTTGTCTAACTTTGCTAACTCCCCCTTCTCAACCCGTATCTTGTTCGTTCTGGAAACACGTCTTCTTATTCCATCTTTTCTCGAATCTCCTTTAACGGAAGAAATAGAAGCTCAGAATACCAAAACCTAGTTCACTCGCTGAGTCTCTTTGCATCCATGGCTGAATGGTTAAAGCGCCCAACCGGGCAAATTCGTAGGTTCGATTCCTGCTGGATGCACTTTTTACGTTCAGTTCAATCGCTGCTCACGGAATTGATACATATAGCTCGCCCTTATAGCTTATGGGGCACTTCACTCGCTCAACACTCGTTCAAAACATCCACTCTTTCTTCACTCGCTAGGGAAAGATAAAGGATAGATGACTGAAAATCCCGCTTAGAGATCGCAAAAATATAGTCAGAGTAGGAGTTCCCATCCGTCGAGGCCTCGTTTTACCTGCCCTTGGGACTGGAACTGATTGGTTGCTTGTTGTGACAGCCAAGGTCTGAACATTGTCCCACTTCCCTCATCGGGTTCCTCTCTGTTCATCATGGGGTTGTTGGGATAAAGGTGGGTTTGAGACGCGCGGGTACTCTTGATGCGAAAGGATATGGATCTAGAAGCCGAGATCAAAGCGTTAGTTCAAGATAAGAGCCCTTACGAACCAAGGCTTCTAAAGTTGCCGGAGGGTCCATCATCAAGAATGGCCTAAGATGGTCAGAAGCATTCCTAACAATGCTAGCCACAGCGGAATACTCCGGCAAAACGGGTCGCCATTTCGCGGAATCGAACGCCCTAAGAGGAAGATTTCATTTGCTTTCTGTTTCGTGGAACGAAGTTGATCCATGGTCATCGGGATGTCTATGTTGAAAGAGAACCTAACCTGAAGAGTCATTGGTTTTCCAGGTCGGAAAATGAAGTAAACAACTCAGGTGGACAAGAGGCGAACCACTCAGCTGATGAGTCAGCTATACTTTTTTAAAATAGCCTAATGAGGAGACGATCGTAACCTCTGAGCTCAAAGATGGAAAGCAGATTCCTTTTTTCAGGTTTTGCATAGCTTCCCAAGCGCCCGGCTTTCTTTTTGGGTTCCGAAAGGCAGAGTAGCTTCAGCATCGAGTAGGGTATGGGATAGAGTTCGAGTGAGGCATCAACCATAGATTGCGGAACTTTCGAGATGCTTCCTTGCGAAAGCCAACGGAGTCTGTACTGTAACTCAACCTTCTCATCCATGGAAGGATTCCTTATTCGATGATAAATGTCAATCGAGGGCACCCTCATTTCCAGAGAGAGAATCAGGCTGCACAGAAGGGGGAAAGCCCTCCTACTGAGCAAGATCATTCATTAATCTTAATAAGGAAGCACTTAACTTAGGGCGGCCAGTCTCACTTCACACAGCACAGCGCCTTGCTATTTGCATTCATCCTTGTAACTTACCGAAGCGAGGATCTCATGCTATCATTGAACGGCTACCGAACCGCCATACTCAGGTAACCGGTCTAGGTTCCAAGTACATCAACACCCCATAGCTACTTAGGGCCGCAACGCAATAAGGCTTTTCGCTCTAGTTGGGCAATGCAAGG
>JACCIY010001780.1:0-2500 GCA_025506505.1 Flaveria sonorensis | reverse complement strand
TTCGTGCCGGGTCGTGAGCTATGTGGAGCGATAAAAAAAATGGGATCTATTGGGCTTTCACCTGCACTGCCTTCGCCTAGGACATTAGAAAGGGCGAGAAAGGGCTTGCTGCTGGTTCGGAACTCCCCTATCTATTTGAATTGATTTACAAAGATTTTCAAGCTTATAAAAGGAATTGCTTCTATTCACTTTAAAGAGCGTCTCTCCTGTCCGGCTCGATATGAACAAGGTAGGCTGGTAGGTGGGTAGGCTTCTATCCGACTAGTAGGACATGCAGTTCTCCCCTTAGCCTTAGGGCAGGCACGAAATCAATTAACAGCTTCTAAAGAAAAGAGGACGACTTAAGACAGCAAGAACGGCCAAAAGAAGTAAGTCACTTGCAAGCCCAGGAAGAATGAAAAGAAATCGATGAATGTGTCCCGACCAAGCAACGAAGAAGCGCTAGCAGATGAGATTGGACCTATATAGACTAGGAAACACAGGGAAAGACAGTCTTGGGGGTCCCCAAAACAGAGTGAGAACTAGCCCTTTGAGGAGCTCTCTAAGCTGTCTAACTCTCTATTACCATATGCAGAGGGAAACCAGGTTCAATAGCCGGATAGAGTAAGAAAACAACTAAATAGAAATGAGTACTTGCTACGGGTGAAGGAGTAAAGAGTTTCAAGAAAAAATATCCTTAATGCGACTGCGGGAAGGCTGTTCCTGCTACATTTCGCTGGGGAAGAAAGAAGGAATTGAGTCCTTTCACATTATCACGGAAAAAGGGGATTGCCTCTTAGTCAATTTTGACTGGAAAAAGACCCGGACTCTCATTCACTTACTATAGGCCGAGGAGCGTAGATTCATCTTACTTTTATAAATGGAAAAAGAGACATAAGTCACGCATTCGAGCAAGAGCCTTTGCCTTTCTTCGCTATGTAAATAGAGGGCCGGAGGAAGAAGTGCCAGAACCTCAACAAAAGAATGAAGGTGATAGAGTCTTACAGGAGACGCTAGGCTTCGGAATTGAATGGAATGATTCCTCTCCCTTGGTTGCCTTCACTGCCCGTGAATCCCTTCTCTTTTTCTATTCCAGTAGTCTTATGCGGTCTGGTCTGTCCATTAGTTGCTTAACTCATAGTAGTTAGGAGGTTGTTGTCCTAATGAGTGTAGCGGAGTGCTCCCTATCCTATTACTCATCTATAGGGCTATCACCCTAGCTTTCCCTGTCTCTGCCTTTCTTTCCTAGTCCTGAGTTTTTCTTCTTGACTATTGCTTGGGATTGGGTTTGACACTATTCAATACTAAATATCTACTCGTGGAGGGAGGGGAGGCAATAGATTCATCTTAGGCGGTAAGCGAAGGAACTGTAGGGCTTAGGGCAGCGAGCGGGCCTCGGATTTTTCTTCAATAGGCTCTAGGGGAGGTGAGAAGAGAGCCAATATATTATAGAAGGATAATCATGGCATGAATTAGAGTTGAAGGAAGAAAGACATGAAATGCTAGAAAGATGGAATCTATGAATGAGCTCTTTCGTCTAAGCCTAGAACTAGGCAAGAGCAAGGAATGGACTTTAAGTGAGTGAAGGAAGGAGGGGACAAAGGTCAGTTCTATAAGGCAAGAAAGCAAGATCAGAAGAAGGAGCAATGCAGAATAACTAAGCATGACAAGGAGAGGATAGCTAGACTTTCAAAGACAGTAGCAATGGCAAGGAGACTAATCCCGATATTCTTTCCCTAGCAATTGGAGGATTCTATTGATCCAAGACCTGTATGTAGACCTGGGCCTCCCCGCTTTCAGTTAAGGCCAGAAAGAATTATCTTACCTTTCTCTTCTGTCAGTTCCTTTCTTTGAAAACCAAGGATGAAGCTAGAATGTGGAGTACGGACTTATCATGCTTCCCAATTCCACTAGCATAAAAGAGTTTATTCAACTCCTGAGAGATTCTATAGTTCCTGAGCTACCCCAATTTGATGAGAATGAGGGAGAAGTCCTTAGCTATTCCTTTGGCCTATAATAAGAAAGGTCCATCAAGACTCAGAAATTACCCTCGATCTTTTCAATCCCTCTAGTAGAGAATTCTCAGCCTTCGTCTTAGAAACTGAGCTCTCACAAAGCAAGTCATTACTTATTGTTTACACACACTTTCTATTTTACTTAGCCTACTTCTTTATCATTAGATCAATTAGGCAGGGGAAGACTCTGTGTACTAACTTTCTCTTCTTTCTTCTTCTTTTCAATCCCTTGCCACTTCCCTTCTTTGCTAGCACGTACCTGTCTTTGCTTTGCGCAAGAGATCCCCCTACTCTTCACACCCCTCTAGTCCTGATCTTGCTTATGCATTACTTGGGAAGGATTGCCCTATCCCTTTGTTGGGGCTTTGGCTACCCTACCTCATTCCCTTCACAAGCCAAGGACAAGATGAAGCCCTGCCTCCCAGAGAAGAAATGGCACCAATCGATTCAATAGAAGGCATTAAGCAGACAGAGCGAGAAGAAGAGGATATCCTTTATCCTGTTGC
>JACCIY010001456.1:0-74340 GCA_025506505.1 Flaveria sonorensis | reverse complement strand
TTTGAACATTTTATTGCATTAAC
Source organism: Flaveria sonorensis (assembly GCA_025506505.1). NCBI lineage: Eukaryota > Viridiplantae > Streptophyta > Magnoliopsida > Asterales > Asteraceae > Flaveria > Flaveria sonorensis. The sequence goes on along the minus strand of JACCIY010001456.1, from coordinate 74,317 downwards.
TCCTTATATTTAAATTGTAATTGCATGTTTCTTTTTAGAATGTTTCGAATTTAGCCTACTATGATTTTGTTTGAACATTCTATCATTTGAAAAGTTAAACTTGTATTTTAAGTAAACATTAGTAGTTTTGAAAAACAATATTTTAAAATAATTTTGGTGAATTCAAATTTGAAATGCCAAATTTAAATCAAAATCGAATTTGGTTCTGAATTCATTTCAAATACAAATCAAACCGTTGAAAATTTTCAAAACAGTCAAAATTCAAATAATTCAATTCAATTAATGTATGTATTCAAAACTCATTCTTAAATAAACCCTACTTTCAAACACTAAATAACCTATTCGTTTCTTCTATTTCTATCTTGACTAAATTCATATAATTTCCAATTAAGAAACATATCTCTTGGTAGCAAAGAGTTGGAGGCCCCGAATTAACAAATAAATAATCAACATCCATAAACTAATATTTAAAAAAACAAATGTTTAACCTTATGTTGATATGTGAATATATAATTAAAAGTGAAGGCTAAATATCCCAAGTTTAAGAACTTAAAAACCAACTTCAAATAAAACACATAATGTCATTCTAAAACACTCTTCCAAGTGGATTAACAGAACCAAGGTTCATACTCAAATGGAAAATATGAGAAACTACATATAAAAAAGCATCATGTCTGTCTTCGACTACAACACAAGCAAGATGACCATAAAACAACATAGAAGTATCTAGATTGTCTATCATCTCCTCAGTATTCCTCTTCATCCTCATCTTCACCCTCGCCCGACTCCAGACCAACTTCTTCATAATCCTTCTCCAACGCAGCCAATCCTCTCGAGCTTCAGAGAATTCACCTTCTTCCATACCCTCACCGACGTACCAATGGACGAAAGCCCTCTTTGCATACATAAGATCAAACTTATGGTCAATCCTGAGAACACCTCAGCAACACTTGTCGAGTTGGAAATCATACACACAGCCCTCTCGCACCTGGCAAGATCGCCACCAGGAACCACAGTCGGTGCCTGGTAGTTGATACCACATTGAACCCAGTTGGGCACCAGTCCACAAACTGAATGGTGTGCTTGGTCTTGATGGTTCCTACAGCTGCATTCACATCCTTGGTGCAACATCTCCTCTGTACATCAAGCAGCAAGCATGTACTTACCATGGCGGGGATCACACTTAGCCATCATAGACGATGGTTCAAATGCAGTGTTGGTGATCTCAGCAACCGACAGCTGCTCATGGTACGCTTCTCAGCTGAGATAACAGGAGCGTAAGATGAAAGCATGAAGTGGATCCTAGGGGTAAGGTACAAGGTTGGTCTGGAAACTCGGTAACATCCACATTCAAAGCTCCATCAAACCTCAGAGAGGTAGTCAATGAAGAAATAACCTGTATACAAATATTATTATTCCATCATACACCAATAATAATAATAATAGGTAATAAACTTGGTACCTGAGAAATCAAACGGTTAAGATTGGGGTAGGGTAGGGCGTTCAATGTCAAGAGAGCGCCTGCAGATATCATAGATGGCCTCGTGTTGTCAAGCAGCACAGAGACATCAGTATGCTCCAAAAGAGAGTGAGTGGAAAGCACACTGTTGTATGGCTCAACACTGAAGTCGACACCTGGGGTGAGGGATACACAGTGAACCAAGCTTTGACTTTTTCCCATAGTCAACTGACAGACGCTCCAACAGAAGTGACCCCAGACCAGAACCAGTTCCTCCACCCACAGCATTGAACACTAAGAAACCCTGGAGACCAGTGCAGTTGTCAGCAAGCTTGCGGATGCGGTCAAGGCATAAGTCAACAATCTCTTTTCCAACTGCGACATGAGAAATTTGGTAAGATACATATCAAACAATAAGTAAATATGTAACCCGAAAGAGGTGCAAAAGTGTTACTGGTATAGTGGCCACGCGCAAAGTTGTTGGCAGCATCTTCTTTCCCACTGATTAGTTGCTCAGGGTGAAAAAGTTGACGATATGTTCCAGTCCTCACTTCATCAATGACAGTGGGTTCAAGATCAACAAATATAGCAAGGGGAACATGTTTCCCAGCACCCGTTTCACTGAAGAAGGTGTTGAAAGCATCATCACCACCTCCAACAGTCTTGTCACTTGGCATCTGACCATCAGGCTTCAAATGCATATGCACATTAGAAGTTAGAACAAACATATCCACCAAAAACATCACAACTAACATATAGACAAGCGCCACACACAGCCCACTTTCCGTTAACCACATAAATAGACAAGATTCATAAACATGTTGCCATTAGAAAAGTAATTGAGCATAATAAGAAGGAAAATGATTTGAAGAACCCCTACATGAGTTCCAGATTTAACAAACAGACAAGCCATCACAACTAACCAAAAGTACCATAACACGCATATAGTCAATGATGCAATTTATCCTTTCAAATGAGCATAATCGATTGCATACACATAATTCAGGAAATACATTCAAACTCTTCAGCAAGCATACAAACCAATTTCATCAACATTATACAACACAAACAAACAGAGGGCCCTGAAATCCACATAAAAACATCAAAATGTTCATATAATCAGCATAATATAAGAACATCAAATGTCCAGATTTAAAAAATATACAAGTGATCACAACTAACCAAGCACCATACACATACACAAGTCCCATGACGCAATCTACCCTTTCAAAATAGCATAAACAATTACATGCACCTAAACTAAGCACATTCAAACTGTACAAAAAGCATACAAACCAACTTCATCAACATACAAATTCACAAGCAACAGAAGGCCCCAAAATCCACATAAAAACATCAAATGTTCATAAGATCGGTGCATACACACACCACAAACCACGGATCTACACATCCAACACAAAAACAACTTCTACCATCACCACATCCCCTCATCCACACCACCACTTCACAAACCACCACACAAACCACAAACTCAACACAGATCTAAAACCATCACACAGATCAGCCACAACAGATCCAAACCACCACAAACAACTAACACCACATAAATCCAACATCATCCACTCATAATCAATCCAAACAACACACGAAAACACCAGATCTAGTGAAAAAAAGGATGAATACCTGAATACCGTGCTCGAGACAGTAGATCCCAACAAGCATTGCCGACCTGAATACCAGCCTGACCGATGTGAACCGAAATGCACTCTCTCATTGTTGGTTACTTTGAAAAAAACTTGAAGATGAAGAGTGTGAGATTGTAGTGAGATCTAGGTTTGAGGGCGTTATCAAGACGCCTATCAAATGGATTTAAAATGTGTAGTGTAGGTTTTGGGATTAGGGGTTTTGAATATATAGGGGAGGTGGTGTGTGTGTGTGTGGTGCGTCGGTTACCACAAATATCTAATGGTTTGAAATTGAAAATGTTGCAATAATGTCCCTCGAGTTTTACTTGTTTGTACTGGCCGGCAGAATTAAAAAATAAAAATAAAAAAAATCTAAGAATAGTGTCGAATGGAAGAATAGTACCATTAGATAGGAGTTGGTAGTGTTCTAAAAAATAAGGTGTACAGACTCATGATAGTGCATATTCATTTAAGAAATAAATGTTGCATCACTCATGGACTTTGGTGTTTCATGTGGGCTCTATATTTGGGTAATTTCAATGCTTGCATATTTTGAAAGAGTTATATCAACTAGAATCGGATAATTATGCAAACTATTTGGCTCGATGAACTAAGTTCAACTTGATTTAACTTGAGCTTTTTTCAATTGAGTTAATAGTCATAAATTATTTGAATAGATCTACCTATAACCAGTAAATAAAAGTAAGAATGCTAATTATTACAATTCAGTAACATTCTTAGAATTAACAGAGTAAATGATTAAAGTTACTTATAGTAGATAAAATCGAAATTGAGATTTAAATAGTACTAGTGTAGTAGCCCTTGTGTTATTTTTTACATTTCTTTAAAGAGAGTGGGTGAAAGTGAATGATAAAGATTTAAAGTTTCTTGCCAGGAAAGATGTAACGGGTGTAAGTTCATAAAATGTTTTAAGCATCCATGTCTAACTACAAACCATCCACACCCTAGTCGACTCAAAGTTTAACTTTGTTGAAGCAGACCTCCGCTCACAACCCTACATTGTATCTGGCACTTGCTGAACTCTCAGCACCTTACTTTTACTGACTGGATATTATTATTCAACAACTATACTTGTTCATGCATGACCCTTGAGAATCTCACTTTAGAGCTTGTGAGTGTGTGCATACTAGTGATTAGGCGGGTTCATCTGAGGATGTGAAAAGTGTGTCTGTGAATGTATTTCTTGTTAGGTCAGATGCATCATCTTAAAGCTCTAAAAAACAATTTGTAGTAGCTTTGACAACGGACGAGACGAGGTATTAGTTGTATGAGAATGTCAAGTAGTATGGCTAATTAAGGAAATTAATGGAGGAATTTCTACATGAACAAGAAACAACAATTGCTATATCGTATGATAATCGATCTGTGATATTTCTAACTAAAAATCAGGCACTTCATAGTAGAAGGACGCATAAGAGAATCAAGTATCATTACGTTTGCAACTTGGTAAATGACAAGCAGATGGAGTTAAAGGCAAGTGATACCACAAACAAATCACCAACAATTTTTTTACAAAATCGTTAGGTGCTAGACAATTTACTTATGCAAATGCTAAGTTTAGAGTCATTGATATTGGATTTTTATGGGATGTTGAAGTACTTCCAATAATGTTACAATTAGACATGGTTGTTGCACGGTGTGATAAAGTTAGGCGTAGTGTGCAAAGGAGTTCAGAGAGTTGGTTGGGTTAAGCGAGTCATTAAGGTGTTCTTGAAATATATGAGTTGTTATGCAATTAAATTTCCTATTTTTCTTTTTAGTCTTGGTTTACATTATGCATATCTGTTATAGAAGTATGTTTATGTTAAATAAAGTAGTCGAGTGCAAACCTTTGAACCCTTACGCAAGTTAATTAACCATCTTATTTAAGTATGCGGCTTTAATACAACACACTTATCAAAATGTCACATATGCTTGTCGTTGGTGTATATTGTTTTTAAACCTTGAGAATGTGCTCAGAATTAATAGAGAGAAAATGGAAGATTTTAAAGAGAAACTTACAATTTTAAGCAAGGATTTAGTGTTTCATTTAATATAGCCAAGATTGGGTGTGGATCATGGAGATCTGGTGACCTCTTACGCCAAATTAATATAATTATTATAGCAGTTTTGATTTGGAGACAATAGGAAATCAAAGCATTCACAATTCTGTCCCTGTTCACGTCCTTATAATTACATTAAAACATCTAGTTTTTTTTTTTCAATTAAATAATATTTTTTTCATACTTTTATCATTACTTTTTCTCTCTCATCTACTCACAACCATTTCTAAAATATTAAAAAATTTATGAGGGTTGTATCATGATTTTGGAGAATCACAGTACAACCCCGATTAATTTTATTTCTACTTTACTCACAACCACTCACTCCATCTCCTATAATATAGGACACATACTCACATAAAAATGGGATACGGGCCGTAAATGCTCTTAAAGGGATGGCCTGATCAGAGGTGTTAATTTAGAGATGAATAGTAATCCATTAAACACATGTTACTTAATCTAAACATACAATGTATGTTTTTTTTAATAGTAAGACATACAATGTATGTAACAACCAAAATAACTTTTATGGTTAAAATTTTATATTTTAATAAAAAAAGTAAATAAGGGGACACATGGTAGCTTCAGATTCCTTATCACGAAGGTTTTTTCGCTTCTCTTTCCAATTAAATGAATTAAATTAATTACTAATAACGTTATTTAACACCTTTTTAGATTAAATTTAAAAAAAATAAAAATTAAATCTTTTTATTAATGTTATTTCTAAAGAAATAAATTTTATAGAATAAAAAACTTTCTAAAACATAAAACCTTTTTAAAATAAGAAATATTTTAAAATTGGTGTTTTTAAAAGTAAAATCTTTATAACCAAAAACAATTATAGTTGGGAGTTATAATAAGAAAAATTTTAAAAATAATATTTTTTAAAACCATTTATTTTGAAACAAAGTGTTTAGTTTTTTTTTGGGAAAAAAGTTTAAAAATAAAATTTTAAAGAGTTGATATTATTGTTTTATTACTTGTAGTTTTTAATAATACGTAATTTTAATCATATCTAATTTTAAAATATTGTTTTACAATTAATAAAATTTATTATATTTTTATTAATTTTATTTGACATGTGTAATACACGGTTTACTAATGCTAGTATAGTAATATTATACTTATTTAAAAATAAAAAACTATTCAATCTTATGATATAATCTAAAAATAGTAATAACATACAAAAAATTATAAACGTTTATAAAAAGAGAGTTGTTAAAAAGTCAACGATGACTACACTTTCCATTGTACCCTTCTAGCCCTTTAATTCCCCTCCTTAGGATGCGGCGCACTAGTGACCCTCTAATTTCAATATGGATGGATGAGATCACTTCCTACCCCTCATAAATTTTGAATCGTCTTATTTTAGCCTTTACTTTATATATATATATATATATGTATGTATTATTATGTATTTATATCCCAAGTATTATTATCTAATATGGTAGTTATGGCATAAAGGAAGTTATGGGTCATAATAGTTAACACGTCCAATTTACCCTTGAAAGGGTGCATAAATTTGGACATGTCTCTTCAGATGCTTTTTTAAATAGCGTTTAAAATTATTCTCAATATCCGATGAGTCTCCCCAGGATGTAATTCCAATTTTTCATACTGAATTTGACATTAACTCACCCTAAAATACTATCAAAGAGGAAACCCATCATTATAGAAAAACCGATTGCCTTTGACGCCATATGTATATACAATCTCTAGACCAGATGTAATCTAAATACCTGTGCTTGCATACAATTAGTAATTCATAAACTTTATCATGTTTATCCCATGTCCAATTCATATATACTTCCTGCAAGAATATATTTCAAGTGGATGGTTTGGTATAGTCATTTCTTCCGGATCTTAATTTTTCCAACAAACAAAGATATATATGTTTCTTGATTTATCTAACAAAGTCATATTAATTATTCCAATGTTATCCACATAAGTGCTATTCAATTGACCTGACTCCCTCTCTCCTTTTCACGGGCGGCACTCCAACATTGGCCCTCTCTCAACTGCTCCATATCACTCCATGGGCGCTTCACAGGCTTCGTGTTAGAAGCATTAACATATATACACATACACACATAACTAAGAGAAACAACATATTTAACTTGTACAAAAGCTCAAATTGGGCCAGTTGGTTAAGATTGCGAAGCAGCGAAGGAGATGAATTTCAGTACTTTATATAGTTGGGTTGTATTCTATGTGGGTTAAAAATAAGCCCATTATGCGAATGAGTTTGGTCTTGTATAGTTGTATTAACCACATGGGCTGATAACTGATTGAGGCTATATAGGGCCCAACCACCCAACTCAGGTTCTACTGGGCCCTTGGGCTGGGTTTGACAAGCCTAATTGTTAGCCCAGTGATAGATTTCTTTCTATGTTTCTAGGTTTTAATTGTGGGCAAGTGTCCCGGGACCCGGGGTGAGGTAAGCACCGACAATTTTATGTTTTTTATTTTTTATTAATCAGAATGCGTTGAGTATCACCACCTTAAAAAAACAAAAATCACAGTTTCTAATTTTGGCCAACATGTAACTGCTATAAAAAACATATAAGAAAAGGAATATTTAGAAACCCATAACTAGATACTAACATTTATGGGAAATTTCCTTCTCATATGAACAATGTTCATACATTCAATAGATATGGTCTCTAGGGTGGATGATACCATACATATATGCTAATACATATGGCTCTTAAAGTGAATGTTCGTTAAGCTTTTGCGTTAGTTGCGTGTAAACTGACTATACCCGTTAGTATTTAAAATAGTAAATGAAACCCTTTAATACGCCTCTCACAACCCTACCCAATCATTTTAATCCACATGTCGACTCCCTCTTGTTTTGAACAGTTGAAGCCCCTAGAATAGAATAACAAGTTAGAAAGCATGCTAACCACCATCTCTCGCCATGATCTTGTCTTCACCTCCACTACACCACTGAGAACTTAACCATCACAATCACCGACCAAGAACTACGTTATGCTTCATCTTCCCCCTTTGATATGGTCCTTTTTGCATCATCTTTGACGACTCTTGGGGGGCAAATTGTAGCCCTCATAGAACCTACAAACCCCACCTGATTCATACATGTCTCTTATAGTACTAAAAGTTAACGGAAAATTTAATCGAGAGTCAAACTTGTTACGTTTATGCAAACTATTAAACTAGAGATATAAATCCTTGTAATATTTTCTAACACTAAATTCCTAAATATCATTTAAATAATGTTAAATTGTTTAGTTACACTCACTAAATTAAAATCCAAATATATTTCTTTATTCGACGTACATGATCACAATTAATAATAAGAATATTAAAAATTAGACGTCACTTTCTTCTTATCATGACTTTAGAAGCTAGTATGAAACACAAGTATAAAGTTAGAATAAATCAAAGTCTTTCCCAGTTAAGATTTCAAGGCAGATGGGCTACGCCTATATATGAACATGCTTAATTAATTTGGCAAATCGAATTGAATATGCTTAAGACAAATTTTAATTAGCTGTTCAAATATACCCTCCAACAATATAATATTGGATTTGGTGCTCCAAGAAATATAAACAAATCCTCCTCCAGGATTAACACTAGCTGAATTTATAGATTATTTTATTAATTTTTTTTAATAAAAACAAGCATTAGGGTAAGCTGTCTAGTTAAACCGTTTTAGGGGGTCAGACGAAGTAAAAATCTAGGAATTCTTGTTTTCAGCTAAGAAATATAGTTTAATTTTCCTTTTTGTTATTCGAACAATAAATTTCAATTTGAAATGATATCTAGCATTCAACCGCTTATTGAACTAATAATTAATAATTAAAAAACATAATCAAGTTTTAACTTCAAATAACTTTCAATTAACGAAGTATTGAATAGTTGTTAGATATAACTGTTAAAAACAAGTTTGATAAAGATAAAAAATTAGTTTTTCCTAACCTTGGACGTAAATAAAAATAACTAATTGTTGATAATATATATTCTATTTATTACATTTGAGATTACTCTGTGAGAGCTTTACAACAAAACAAACCATGTACAAAACGGATCAAGAAAAATTGAATGAGATATTGATGCTCAAATTTGGGTGTTTAAATGAACAAAATTCTCAAATTCATTAAGTATGAATCAATGTGTGGAGTCCTTCCTCACATACGAGGAGGGACAAAACTTAAAGTGCTACATAGGTGGGAGCTTATTTTACTTGTTTTCTTCAAAGTAAGGAGACACAAGTGGGGACCTTAAAGGGTGTAAAGCACCCTAACCCGTAGCGCGTGTGCAGGCAATGGCCACAATGTGATACTTTGATTGCGCACTTTGCACGCTCGCATCATCCCGAGCCGTTTGAGAGTCGCCTTTATTTTTTTGACTTGGTTCAAGACAGGTGGCGTGGTGAGTCATGGCATAAAGCTAGGTTGGCGGACCATGGTTCTCGCTTAAGTTGCTTACCGCGCGGCGGGCCTGCATGCTTGTTACGTCATGACATCGATTGATAAGTGGGGGGGGGGGAGGCATTATGGATGGTGCCTTTGCGCATGGTGCATGGCGGGTCTTGGCGTACGAGTCTCGATGGGTGGTGAATCAGGCACTATGAGTCACCTAATGTGGCCCATGACGTGTCATGGCGCAAGGCGGATCTCCAATGCAGCATGGTTAAACGGACCATGGCGCATATCACGTCTGTAGTGGTGTGTGGCCGGCGGACCATGGTGCGTAACATATCCATCTTGGTGCATGGATGATGGACCATGGTGTGTGACGCAAGGTTGGTGGGTGGGTCATGGCACGTCCTATGTCACACACACCACAAGAAAGTGGGCCTATAACAACGAAAATTTGAAACCTTATAGCGACGACATGTAGTCGCTATAGCTAAATTTGGTCTATAGCGACGACATGTCGTCGCTATAGAGTTAGCTCGCAAAAATTAGTTGTAATAGGCTGATATGTCGTCGGGATAGAGGTCGTCGGCACAAGTTTTTTTATAGGAACGACAAATCGTCCCTATAAGTGTCGTGGTTTCTGATTTTATCGAATAAAGTCGCTATAGGAGTTTTTATTTTTTTTTAAAAACAGAAAAATAGTCTATATTTAACAAATATATAATTAATAAAAATCCAATGCAAGTTTAACAAACAAATAATTCATACAAATTCAAATATAAGTTTAACAAACAGATAATTCATACAATTAGTTTAAAGTTCAACAAAATCTAACAAAAATACAAACGCTAATGACCACCCGGTGGTTGTTGCTGCTGCCAGTAGCGCATCACTTCCATCTGCTCTTGAAGCAATCGTTGTATGTTGTTGTTGTTGTTGTTGTTGTTGTTGTTGTTGTATAGTTTTTTGATTTTGTTGTTGCTGTTGTCTAACTTCTGCAACTTCATCATGCAAATGTTGTGTTGGAGGAGGTTGCGAGCTACAAAAATCAGGGGTGGGATGTCTCACCACACGACCAACACCTCGTATATGTCCTCGCCTTTGACCTAAGGCACGCTCAATGCATTGAATCTCATCAACAGCAGATGAGTCTCCACCGGTCTCGCTAGAAGATCTCACATACTCCTCTTGAATTCTTTCCTGCATTAAACATATTGAAAATATTACATACTTAAACATACTAGAATCACACAAAAGTTAGTTCAAATGGGTCATTTTGATCCAAACACATTTAAGCATACTAGAATAAATCAAAAGTTAGTTTAAACGGGTCATTTTGACCCAAACACACTTAAACATACTAGAATCACACGAAAGTTAGTTCAAATGGGTTATTTTGACCCAAACACACTTAAACATACCAGAATCACACAAAAGTTAGTTCAAATGGGTCATTTTGACCTAAACACACTTAAACATACTAGAATCACACAAAAGTTAGTTCAAATGGGTCATTTTGACCCAAACACACTTAAACATACTACAATCAATCAAAAGTTAGTTCAAATGGGTCATTTTGACCCAAACACACTTAAACTTACCCAGTCTGATTCTGCAGTTACATTCACCCATCCCGTGCCTTCTCTGAAATGCATCTTCTAAAAGAGATCAATCGGACGACTCCCCTGTGAATAATAAAAATTCTTAGAAATGCATCTTCCGATAGTTAATACTTATTTTTATACTAACAATTATACTTTTACCTCTATATGTCTCTTCTGTGCAAATGATTGACTCCCTGAAAACTTGGATAGCATTGTTTACATCTGTTTAATTTGTTTGCCTCAGATCGACTCCTATAAGTTAGATCTAAGAACAACTCATTAATCACCCGAGCCCATGCTTGCGGGTCAGTTCCCTCAGGAGGACAAGTTAACACTGTTTCCACATCATCATAACCACCCACATCATCAAAATGAGATTTTGGATCTTGCTTTTGATCTTTATAGGCTCTTTGACACTCGGTAGTGATTCCGAGCCTTACGCCTTCCCACTGTTCAGATTCCCTCCATCTAGCAAGATCAAAATATTCCTGGAAAACATGTAATTAGAAAACATGTAACACTAGTATAATTAAAATACGATAAAAACATAACATTGTATACTTACAAAAAGTGTGGGATATATGGCTCTCTTAAATTCATCGGGAATAGCTTGCCAACTGGGATAATGGAAAGGAACAACCTTACTAATCTCATTAGAGATTAACCTTATAAAATTCGAGCTGTTTTCTCCAACAAACTTATATTGGCCCCCCTTGCTTTCAACTTCGATCGGTAGTGGTTGGCCTTTATTTTGCTCAAATTTTTAAATAATTTAATGTTTTTTCCTTTAGATCTTCTTTTTCTTGCGGGTTGTGCTACATTAATATATGCAATTGAAAAGTTAGGAAACAGAGATTATGTTCAACATAAAGATGTAATTTTTAACTTTAACAAATAACTTACAAGACTCGCAACCTGTTGGGATCCTATTTGGATCCTCATGCGGAGGTAGATCCCCGCCATCCCCACCATGACCTCGAGCAATATATGTTGTCATGCTTCAACAAAAATAGACAATAAACATTAACAATAAACACATACAAAAATAAATATGTTGTAAATATATAATAATAAACATAAACAATAAACCTAAACAAAAATAATAAACATACTTTCAATCGGAATCATCACTACAATAAAGGGTATCTACTAGATCATCTTCTTCGTCATTTTCGTTATCATCATTTATATCATCTTCCTCATAAGAATTGAATTCGTCTTCATCTTCATCTTCTTCATTATCATCAATAAAAGTTTCATCATTAATGAATTGTGCACTTGATTCACCAACATCTAAAGTCGACTTCATGGGCAAGTAGCCTAAGTCGACTACCAATTTACCAAATCTATCTGATTGCGCGTGTTGTAAGACATTTGTCTCATTATCAATGAATTGTGCACATGATTTACCAACTTCACAGCCTGAGTCGACAACCAAGTTATAATCAGATGATTGGGTTTCGTGCAATATATCTATCTCGTTAACAGCACTCATGGTTGGATGATCCCAAATTTTTTGATGGTGAACGTCTTCAACAACCCTCCAATTATCGGTGGTTCGAGAAGGATCTTCAAGATAAAACACCTGTTTAGCTTGTGTGGCTAAAATGTACTGATCATCATCAAACACGTGTTGTAAGACATTTGTCTCATTATCAATGAATTGTGCACATGATTCACCAACTTCACAGCCTGAGTCGACAACCAAGTTATAATCAGATGATTGGGTGTCGTGCAATATATCTATCTCGTTAACAACACTCATGGTTGGATGATCCCAAAGTTTTCGATGGTGAACGTCTTCAACAACCCTCCAATTAGCGGTGGTTCGAGAAGGATCTTTAAGATAAAACACCTGTTTAGCTTGTGTGGCTAAAATGTACCGATCATCATCATACCATGTGTCGCCGACGTCGATAACAGTGACATTGTTTTGCTTGATTAACCTCTTACCAGATGTTTTGAATCATTTGCAACGAAATAGTACAACCGAGTAACCATCTATGTAGTTCAACTCTAAGATATCCTCTAGCTAACCATAAAATGGAGTATCGTCTTCTCCTATTGAAACAAGACCACTGTTTTGAGTAGTGTGTCGAACATCATGACTATGAACCACAAATCTAACGCCATTGACTATGCAACAGTGTAAGAATATGCGTTTAAAGGACCATGTGCCAATGCCTTTAATTCTTTGATACCCGCTTGAGACAAAGAAGAAGAAGAAGAAGAAGAAGATGATGATGATGATGATGATGATGTATTAGCTTTATACTTCAACCATGAAGAAAATTCTGTTTTCATACTTCGTCTAGGAAATTTAGATTCAAATTCTAATTTGTAGTCACTAATTTCATTGCAATTGTTTAGAACAAACCAGTGTAATAATTTGTAATCATCTTCACATAGCGCATTGATTTTCTTTTTAGACATTGGTTGACATTGTGATGAAAACACATGGAATTGTCTCTTTGGGATGCCAGAATCTGTATTTCTATCAGGTATGTTGAATTTGGTTTGCATACCGTCAAGATACATAGAGCAGAATGTCAATGTCTCATCTGCAACCTAACCTTCTGCTATTGAGCCTTCAGGTCTAGCTTAGGATGTGATAATCATGAGACTTTAACCCGATTATGTTTGAATAATTAGAAAGCACTTTATTTTTAAAGTTTGAACCAAAACCATCAGGTAGTCTCACTCCTTTAACGAACTGACAAAAAAATTCACGATCATCGGGTGTGAAAGAATAAGAAGCATGTGGTTGGTAGACCTTGTTGTTTTTCTTTACTAGCCATAAATAAGGTCGAATACCCATATTTTGCAAGTCTTGTCTTGCTTTGTGCATGTCTTTTGATTTTTCATTCATTAGCAAAGTACCCAACAAGCTCTTATAAACATTCTTCTCTACATGCTGGACATCAAGATTGTGTTTTAAAATGAGTGAAGACCAATATTCCAGCTCAAAGAAGATACTCCGTTTGGTCCAATTCAACTCGGTTGCAGCACGTTTTCTTTTCACACCTCCATGTGTAGGATGTTTCCCTGAACATGATTAAGGAGGCTTTTTAGTTGTTTTAATACTTGTGCATTACTCAAATGTCTAGGAGGATCTCTTGTCTCTCTTTTGCCATTGAATAAAAGATCATCTCTCAAACTATGCTTTTTTGCAAGAATCGTCTATGACCAATAAAAGCTATTTTGTTTGTTATAGGGCACGAGGGTGTGTTTACATTACAAGTAGGGCATGCCATATAACCTTGACCACTCTATCCAGATATATAGCTACGAGCAGGATAATCATTTATAGTCCATAATAGAGCTGCACGCATTCTAAATACAGTTTTGGTTGATGCATCTCTTATTTGAACTCCTTCAGCCCATAACATTTTCAACTCATCTATTAAAGGCCTTAGGAAAACATCAATGTCCTTTCCAGGAGATTTAGGCCCGGGAATAAGCAAGGTCAACATAAAAGAAGACTCTTTCATACATAACCATGGTGGTGTGTAATATGTTGTCAACACCACTGGCCACATACTGTAAGATTGACTCATGTTACCGAATGGATTAAAACCATCCGCAGCCAAACCCAAACATACATTTTGGGGTTCTTTGGCAAAATCAGAAAATTTTTCATCAAAGTCTTGCCATGCCTTCCCATCAACTGGATGATGCATCATACCATCCGTTGAGCATCCAGTATAATGCCATGTCATTTCTTTTGCTGTGAATCTTGAGCTATACATTCGTCGAAGTAGGGAAGTTAAAGGAAAGTAGCGCAACACTTTTTGAGATACTTTCTTCCCTTTTGTGTTTTTGTCAACCCATCTACTCTCGTTACAAGCCAGACAATTTTGCATCAACTCATTTTCTTTCCAAAACAGAGCACAATCGTTAATGCAAGCATGGATAGATTCATATTCTAACCCAATCTTTCTTAATCTCTTCTTAGCTTCATAGTATGAGGCTGGAATTTGATTTTCTTTAGGGAATGCAACTCTCAAAAACTCTAAAAGTTGGTTAAATGAACTATCCGTCCATTTGTTGATAACCTTGATATGCATCAATTTTGCTAAAAAGTTTAAAGAAGACATCCAACTACAACCGGGGTATAACTCAGTATTCAGCTCCTTAAATAATGCATCAAACTCCGGGTCAAAACTAGTTCCACCTTCGTCTACATTTTCTTCGTTAACATTCTGCTCCTCCATAACATCATCAATTGCATCAAACATCTCATTAGTTGTTGCTGGAATAGATTTTCTTGGAACAAAAAGGTCTTCTATTTCTGAAGCATGTGGATATTTCTCACCATGATAAGTTCACGTCTTATATGATTGTAGAAACCCATTGTCATGTATGCGGGCATAAATGATATCCAGATCCTGCCGACACCCTGTAACGCCCGAAATTTTGTCACATAAAATAAAAGAAAAGAAAAGTATTTTGAAGAGAACTAAAAGAAGCCAAAGTTGAGGGGTGCTTTGTGTAAATAGTACAAAAAAAGTCAAAAAGGTTACTTTTAAGGGCATGGTCGCCCATGCCATGCCCACTTTGCTGCTGCTATTCGACTGAAAGGAGAAAGGAAGCTGAAATTTTGGTTCTCTCGGCTCTGAAGGAGAAGAAAGGCTAATTTTTGAATTTGGTGAGTGTTGTTTGTATATTTGGCTCGGTTTTTGTTGGGTTTTCAACTTTAAAACTGATTTATATGTGTTCTATGTGTTTTGTTGTTTGTTTTTGCTTGTTTTAGGCGTTTGAACTAGTGTGCAAGCAGGTTCGGTGGAGTTTTACTTGTTTGCTGCACTAGGTTAGTTCGTTTCTATGTGTTTTAAACTGTTTTGGGGCTGAAAATACATGATTAAAATGTTTTACAATTGGTTTATGTATACCCGTATGTTGTGTATGTTTATGCTTATGTTTATGCTTGTTTATGTGTTGTGGGTGCTTAGAATGTTAAGTTTATGCTTAGAATAGGTGCAAATGCAGATCTGGGATAGTTGTGATTCTAAAAAAAGGAATAACAGGTAGTCATGCGCCCAAACAGGGCCCATGCGCCTGAGATTTTGACTTAGAAACGCCTAAGTACAGGCCATGCGCCCAAACAGGGCCCATGCGCCTGGAAAATTTGCCTTTAGAAAAATTAGGAGGGGCTCATGCGCCCCAATAGTGCCCATGCGCCTAAGATGTTTGCCTGAAATTACTAAGTATAATCTCATACGCCTAAATAGTGTCATGCGCCCAACCAATTGTTCAGGCGCCTAAGTGCTAGTCCATGCGCCTGAACAGTTCATGCGCCCAGAATGTAAGCTACAATGCCCAAGTGTAGGATTCATGCGCCTGAATACTGTTGATGCACCTAAGCAGGGCTCATGCGCCTGCATATTGCCCATGCGCCTGCATATTGCCCATGCGCCTAAACACTTAGAAAATTTTCTGGAATTTTGGAAAATCAGAATTTTAGGGTTTGACCTTGGTTTGACTCGATGCTATTATTTTATTTATGTTTTGGGCTGTTCTTGTGTTCCTTTTTATTATATTATTATATGACTTTACGTGGTGTGATTTATCCGTATACGTAAAGTATTATCATTAAAGAAAGTGGAAAGATTAATGATAATGAGAAGTGGAACATAAAGAACGGAAGAAAGTCTTGCAAGCAAATTCACTCTAGGTTCACAACCACTAGGTTGTTAGCTCAATTGTGTGCGGTTTAGCTAACCCGTTGGATGCACACAGGGTCAATCTTTGAGATTGAGGGGACCCTTGTTGCTACCCCGGTATTGGAGTCAGCTTCGTGTAGCAGTTTGGGGTCTATTTGTAGACCTCGGCCCAGAACCAGTTTTGTGCGCAATATCGGGGGCATAGCACATTGGTCCGGATTAAGTGAAAGATTAAAATAAAGGTTTGAATGAACGATGATGGAAATGGTAAAGAAGATAATGGATGTTATCTTAACTGTACGTATGATGTGTGATCGCGTGTGAAGGAAAAGTATATTATTTTATAAAAAAAGGGGTATTTTCATATACAAATCTTTCAAGGTATTTTAACGTTTTCAAACTAGAGCTCACTCAGCAACGCTGACTTTTATGCATTTTCAGTTGGCAGATAAATTGCTGAGGATGGTACTCGGGGAGGCTACTCGTCGGGGCTAGACTGGCATCCGTTCACGCATACTAATATTGTTATTTTGTAATGCAATTAATATGGTCTTTTGTAACTATTAACAATTAACAATGTATTGCTTAGCAATAGTATTTATTAGTGAAGTGAATCGCTTTTGATATTAATTCTGCTGCACTGGTTTATGAACTATGAAATGTTTTATATATTGTGCTATGATTGACCAACTGTGAGGTCTCCGGGAACGGGGCCTTACAAGTTGGTATCAGAGCCAAAGTTTAAGAGAAATAGGTAAATACTTTAAAAACCTAAACTTAAACTGAGAATGGGACGAATGGAGGGATGCCAGCCCGAGTAGCTACGTGCCATCAGGTATTTATTTTCTTAATGTTAGCTGGTATTATGTGCGTGTGCTATTTGATTTATGTGCCTTTAGTATATTTGAATACTAATGTAGTCAGGATAGGAAATGCTTGGGGGATGAAGAGTAAAGTAAGTGGCTAAACACAACTGGCCACTTTGATTAGGGACTTACTATATTTAACATAACCTGAGCTATTACCTTGAATGACCGTGTTGGTGTTTGAATCTTATAGTGGTTATAGGATGGCTGGTGGAAGATCATATAAGGCTTCTTGAGGTGGAGCACGGGGTGGTCGTGCTGGTAGGCCACCGGCCGTGAAGAACAAGACGAGGACTGCAGAGACGGCTCCTGGTGGGCCTGGGCTTCATCACCCGGAGGGCGGTGATGAGAGTGCAAATTTGAGGGCCTCAATGAAAGAGGCAGTGGTGGAGGAGGTTCACCAAGTCATGCAGACGATCCTACCGTCTGTCGTGACTGAAGTTATCCGGGCTGTTAGAAAAGATGAAAGGAAAGAGAAGGAGGAGGAAAGGAGGACAACTGCTGGTAGGAGGGGTAACGTGAGGCATCAAAATGATGAGGAGGAGATGAATGCAGGAAGGGGAGCCTTTAGTGATGAAGAAGAGGTGGTGGTGTGGGAAACAGCGAGGGGATGCAGCGACGGGGCATTCCAACGATGTAAACCCCCTACTTTTGATGGTAATGGCAATGCTGCAGCTGACCATCGCTGGATAAGGGAGATGGAGGTAGTATTGAAGATCAGTGAGTGTTGGGAGGACCAGAAAGTGAAGTTCGCCACTCACTCGTTTGTCGACTCGGCACTATGTTGGTGGGACAATCTTGTCCAAGCCGAGGGTGACAGGGCCATCGAGAGAATGAAATGGGGAGAGCTGAAGAAGTTGGTGATTGAGAAATTCTGTCCTCATCGAGAACTCAATAAGATCGAAAGGGAGTTCTTACAGCTGGAGGCGGGAACTATGACCCACCAGCAATACACCGCCAGGTTTAACAAAATGGCGAGGTTGGTGCCAGATCAGGTTACGCCGGTATCGAGGAAGATCAATCGGTACGTCCAGGGACTACCGACCGACATCCGCAGACACTTGATCGCTGCCCAACCGAGCGCTTTTAGGTCGGCAGTGGATTTGCAGGAATGTTGTAAGATGAAAAGGAAGTAGCAGTGGTTGAGGTGAAGAAGGCAGATGAAGGTTATAAGAACTAGAGAGGTAAGCGGTTTTGGCGTGGCGGTTACACCCCAAACAACAAGAGGAGGAGGATGGATGACCGGCGGGTGGTGTCATCAGGCCCAGGGTTGAGGAAGTGTGACTGATGTGGTAGGGAGCACACTGGTGATTGTATGAGGGGAGTGATTGTGTGCTTCAAGTGTGGGAAGCCCGGTCATATAGCAAAAGATTATGGAGTGCCGAAATGCTTCAACTGTGGCGGGACTGGGCTGAGACCTCTGGGGCCAAGAAGGGGACTGAAGAAGGAGGGTAGAGGGTGAGTGCTAGAGCCTTCACGATGACCCGAGAAGAGGCCTGGGTAGACCCAGACGTCGTGTCAGGTATGTTTCTAGTAAACCAAACTTGTGCCTCTGTATTATTTGATTCTGGTGCTAGTAGGAGTTTCATTTCTGCTGCTTTCTATGCTAAGTTGCCTATTAGTAGTGGGAATATTGATGAACCATTTGATATAGAAACTGCTATTGGTAAGTCAACCAGAATTTCTAAGATGATTGAGGATTGCGACATAGAACTAGAAGGCCATAGGTTCTTTGCTAAACTGTTTGTGATGCCCCTAGGCGGATTTGATGTAGTACTAGGGATGGATTGGTTAGCAGCCTATGAGGCGAATATTATGTGTCACAAGAAGATAATCCAACTAATTGCGCCCGATGGAAGTTCGGTGACGGTCTACGGTGATCGCGTCATTACGGTTCTGAAGGTGATTTCGATGGCGGTGGCAGAGAAGTGCATGAAGCGGGGATGTAGTGCCTACCTGGCTTATGTGAAGGATGTGGATGCGTCAGTACCACAGTTTTCTGAAGTACCCGTGGTGTGTGACTTTCCAGACGAGTTCCCAGAAGACTTACCAGGTCTGCCACCGGATCGCGAGATCAAGTTTCAGATTGATCTGATACCCGGTGCCCAACCATTTGCCAAGGCACCGTATCGATTGGCTCTGATGAAGATGAAGGAGTTGATGGTTCAATTAAATGAGTTGATGGACAAGGGATTTATCTGACCGAGCATCTCTCCCTGGGGTGCTCCGATCCTGTTTGTCAAGAAGAAAGACGGTAGTATGAGGATGTGGATAGACTACCGGGAGCTAAACAAGTTGACGGTGAAAAATCGATATCCGCTACCGAGAATAGATGACTTGTTTGACCAGCTCCAAGGTGCCAGTTGGTTCTCAAAGATAGATCTCCGATCTGGCTATCATCAATTGAAGGTTAAGGAGCAAAATATTCCTTAGACAGCTTTTCACACGCATTATGGACACTACGAGTTCCTCGTTATGTCTTTCGGTCTGACTAACTGATGATTGGTTAATATGCATGCACTTAGTATAGTTAATATTGCATTTTTAATATATTTTATATGTCGAACAATATTACTTTGTTGCGTGTTTGAAATGTAGGATAAATGAAGCTTAACGGACATTATTTGAGTAGGATACAAAAGATACGAAGACTACGGGTTGAAAGGTGCTGAAAATAAAGAAAACTGTGCAAGTTGCAGGGAGGCCGTAAGCTACGGCCTGAGGCCGTAACTTACGGCCCTGTATCAACACCGTCTGTGACCCCGTAAGACAGAAGGTTTGGCCGTCTGGTTGAAGGTAGGCCGTAACCTACGGTCTATAGGCCGTAAGTTACGGTCTAAGGCGATATTTTGGGGGTTGTTTCAAATTTCAAAACCTATTTAAACCCAAACATTAGGGTTTCGAAAAGATACTGCCCCCCAACCCCAAGAACGAATCTTGGAGCATTTTTGAGTCATTAAAACCCTCTCTAATCATCAAGTGATCGAGGATTCGTATGAAAAAAGACAAGATTGAAGCGATTATGATGAAGATGCAAGGCTAAACCACCCGTGATCATCCCTGGGTGGACGGTTTGTGATTGGATTATGCATGCGTATGTGTTTACCTAGTCAAGACATAAACTTTGATTGTTTAACAACTTTTATTCGTTTATGTGTTTTGAACGATGTGTTGATTAAAGATTCGTGTTAGTTGATTTGATTATTACTTATCAAGTTATCAGTTTTACATTGTTAACCATTGAGTAGTAATTAGGTTATCTTCATTAATTGGTGATTGCAAATAAAGTTTCTAGATTGTGGCATTAGTTAGTTTACTAGTTAATTTACATAATCGGATATCAAGTTCGCAATTACTTTTCAACATACGTGATAAGCAAGTTATGTCTATGTAACTTCAAGATTGGGTAAAACATTAGTTATATATTCATTTACATTCCTGAAACCCGGGTGTGATCCCTTTTCATCGCAATAGTTTTCAACCAAGTCCAAGTTTCGTCTTGCTTCATAAAGTGATTATTTTTATTGGTAATTTCATTTAGTTCTAATTTACAGTTTAGTGACAATAGTAAGTAAGTAAATTTTGAATCAGTTACGCGTGACACCATCCACGGACTCCTCGTGGGATCGACACCCTATTTACCCTAACTAGTTAAGGTATTTAGGAATCATAAAACAAGCAAAATTCTTTTCTTATTTGATCGGGTCTTCGACACCGATCAAATTTTGGCGCCGTTGCCGGGGAGACTGTGCGCTTGGTGTTTAGTTTAATTGATTGCTTTAGTTTTTATTTTGTTTAATTGCGTGTGTTTTGTTTTGTTTTGTTTTTCTTTCTGTTCTTTGTTACGCTTGGTGTGTTTCAGTGTGCAGGTGACAGGTTGCATGCATACTCGTTATTCGGGTCGGAAATCACCACTTGTTTTTGATCCAGAGATTGAGAGATCAGCAAGAGAAAATCGTGTTTTGCATAGATCGGGAATTCCAGTACCACCAATTTCTCGTGCCATTGAACAAGCAGCTTCTAGTTCATCTCAGTCAGTAGAGATGGAACCGGTAGATATCCCACAAGGAGGAAATGTAGCTCCGAACCAAAACCCACCCGTGAACCCT
Organism: Flaveria sonorensis; assembly: GCA_025506505.1. Lineage (NCBI taxonomy): Eukaryota > Viridiplantae > Streptophyta > Magnoliopsida > Asterales > Asteraceae > Flaveria > Flaveria sonorensis. Next base: position 52,522 of record JACCIY010001456.1, on the reverse strand, counting down.
AATAACCCGAATCCACCCCCACCACCGAATAACAACCGCAACACCTTGAATCAACCACCACCCAACAATAACATGAATCAAAATAACCGTAATCAAGGAGATGACTTTGATCATGTGAGCATGCATAGTGTCCACACTGGTGATGAAGATTATGAAGATGAGTGGAATAACAATGAAGAACCATATAATGATGCAAATTATGATGCTTGGGAGGGACATTTTGGTGGAGGTGATGGATATAATGGAAACCACAATTGGAGAAATGACCAATACGGGTGGAATGCACCACCTATCAATCAACAACGGGGTGGGGTTAATAATCATAATGTCAACCAACAAAGAAGACCTCAGAGAGCTCCTGTACAAGGCGTGGATAGTCATTTCAGACCAGCTATTTCTGAAAACCCGAATCCTATTGCACCTCCAAATCGTAGAGGAAGATCTTTTGACGTACGCCCTCACTATCTCACTATTCTTCCCGCGTTTAGAGGTACTGCAACAGAAGAACCATATGTACATCTTGCTGAATTTGATGCAATATGTAGCACTATCGGTGGAAATCACTTTACACAAGATGAAGTGAGACTGAGACTGTTTCAATTCACCTTGAAAGATAGAGCTAAGCAATGGTTTCTCACACTACCTGATAACAGCATTCATACCTGGCAAGAGATGCAAAGGGTTTTTCTTGAAGAATACTACTCTATGGGGAAGACTAGTGATGCAAGAGATGCCATTCGATCCTTTCAACAACAAGTGGGTGAACAATTTCATGAGGCGTTTACAAGATTCAAAGAGTTGATCCGCATGTGCCCTCATCATGGCATTGAAAGGTGGGAATTGATTAAGGCATTTTCAGATGGATTAACACCGGAGGAAAGAAAATATTTGTACTCCACAAGTAACGGTACGTTCTTATCTAATCATGAAGACATGGATTGGGAATTTTTAGAAAGAATGTGCAAGAACTCCAAGGCTCAAGCTTCGGCTAGCAGAAGGTCAAACCTGCTCCAGCAAGATCAACTACCATTGACCATGAGACTAAAGAAAGAATTGCTTCTTTGGAAAGGCAATTGGCCAAGCTGGGACGTGGGGGAGCCAAAGATGTAGCTTCAGTTGGATTTGATGTGTGTAATGAATGTGGGGAATTGGGGCATTTAAATGCAGATTGTCCGTTGTTGCTGGGACAACATGAAGAAGTGAATCAAGTATATGGAGAGAGAAAGCAGTTTGATATGAACTCCAATACTTATCACCCCGGATTGAGGAATCATCCTAATTTCAGGTATGGAAATGCTACTAACCAAATGAACCCAAACTTTCAAGGTTACAATCAAGGTAATCAGCCGTATCCAAACCGCCAACAAGGGAATTATCAGGGTAGCTCTCAAAGAAATTCCTACAATCAAAGTGGCTACAATCAAGGTGGTCAACAAAGCAGCTCATCTAAGAATTACCAAGGTAATCAAACGGGAACATTAAGTAATGATGATTCTATAAACTCAAAGTTGGATGCACTTATGAACATGATGAAGGAAAATAAGAAGGAGAATGAAATAAGAGATAAAGCATATGAAGCATTGAATAAACAAGTGGGACAACTTGCACAAGATATTGCTCAAATTAGAAAGAACCCGGGCAAATTACCAAGTGATACAACAGTGAACCCACAGCATCAAAGCTCTAATGGGAAACATCATGTCAATCAGGTAAGTACTCTACGTAATGGTAAGGTATATGACAACAAAGTCATCCCTCCACCACCTTTTGTAGAAGGAGTGGTGGAGGATGTTGATGAAAGTGTAAATAGTGATGATGAGCATGAAACTGTTGTGTCTAAACCATTAAAGAAAGTAACTTTTTCAGAAAACACTAAATTGGTTTTAAATGATGAACTAAAGGAAAACAAGGATAAAGGTGTGGAGGCTAATACCATTCCTTATCCAGCAGCTTTAATTGATCCGGTGAAAGCTTCATCTATCAATAAAAGAGGCCCACAACAAGAAGAAATATGGGAAGTTTTCAAACAAGTTAAAATCAATCTACCTCTTTTAGATGCAATTAAACAGGTTCCTGCTTATGCAAAGTACTTGAAAGATATGTGCACTCAGAAAAGAAACCATAAGTTTCCTAAGAAACTTGATGTGCCCGCAAATGTGAGTGCCATTCTATCAGGTGCCCTTCCACCAAAGCTTCGGGATCCAGGAGCGCCGGTTATTCCCATTCAAGTGGGTGACTTTAAAATGGCTAGGGCATTGTTGGATCTCGGAGCCAGTGTTAGTATCCTACCAGGGAGTTTATATGACCAATATGACTTTGGTCCACTTCAAAAAGCCGAAACCACCGTGGTTTTGGCTGATCTTACTCTTAAACTCCCCCGTGGAATAGTAACCGATGTAATTGTAAAGGTGGAAGATTTTTACTATCCTGTGGATTTCTTGGTTCTTGATTATGCGGCTATTGATAATAACAAACAATCTAACGTCATTCTTGGCCGACCGTTCTTAGCAACCGCAAATGCTCAAATTAATTGTAGAAATGGAACAGTCGACATGACATTTGGAAACCGTAAGTTAAGAGTCAATGTTTATGAAAATGCATCTAATTCTCCGGTTGGTAATGAATGCTTTATGGCGGACATTATTGACGGGTGTGATCCTCATAAAAATGAGGATAGCACCAAGGAGACATGTGTTTTATGTGACAGGGAAGACGCTGAATTTGTGCAACAGTTGGAGGAAGAAGAAAAGCAACTAGAGGTATTGGCAATTCAAGAAGGTAGACCACCATGGACTCATCAAGTGGAGCCTCTACCCGAGAAAATTGACTCAAAGCTGAAGCCATCGTTAGAAAGTTTCCCAATTATGGAACTCAAGGAGTTGCCAAAGCATCTAAAGTATGCATTCCTCGGAAAAGACCAAACATTACCGGTGATAATCGCATCAGATTTAGAGAATGATCAAGAGGAAGCATTGTTGAAGGTATTAGAAGAGCACAAGGCGGCAATTGGATGGACCATAGCGGATTTGAAAGGTATTAGTCCATCAATTGTTATGCATAAAATTATTACTGATGCAGATGCAAAACCCGCACGTGACACACAAAGAAGGCTCAATCCCAACATGAGGGAAGTTGTCAAGAAAGAGGTATTAAAATGGTTAGATGCCGGAATCATTTACCCTATTTCCGATAGCACATGGGTAAGTCCGACACAGACGGTGCCCAAGAAATCGGGCATCCAAATTGTAAAAGATGCACAAGGTGAGCATGTTGCTACCCGACCCGTTACCGGGTGGCGGGTATGCATTGATTATAGAAAGTTAAACGCGGCTACCTCTAAAGATCACTTCCCGCTCCCTTTCATAGATCAAATAGTTGAGAAGCTAGCAGGTCAGAAGTTTTATTGCTTTTTAGATGGTTACTCAGGGTATAATCAAATTGCCATTCATCCTGATGATCAACAAAAGACAACGTTTACGTGTCCATATGGTACTTTCGCGTTTAGGCGAATGCCATTTGGACTTTGTAACGCCCCAGCCACCTTTCAAAGGTGTATGATGAGTATCTTTTCAGATATGGTTGGGGAGTCTTTGGAGATTTTCATGGATGACTTTTCAATATTTGGTCCATCGTTTGACAGTTGTCTCATACAATTAACCAAAGTATTGAAGCGATGTGTCGAAACAAATTTGGTTTTAAGTTGGGAAAAAAGTCATTTTATGGTTCAAGAGGGTATTGTTCTAGGACATGTCATTTCTAAACGTGGGATAGAGGTTGATCATGCAAAAATCAAAGTAATTTCAACTTTACCTCCCCCCACGAATGTCAAAGGCATACGTTCATTCTTGGGTCATGCGGGATTTTATAGGAGATTTATAAAGGGATTTAGCACAATCACCAAACCGTTATGTAATTTGCTAATAAAAGATGTGCCCTTTGTTTTTGATGAAGAATGTTTAAAAGCTTTTACAACACTTAAAGAAAAATTGGTTGAAGCCCCGATTCTGCAAGCACCAAATTGGTCATTACCATTTGAAATTATGTGTGATGCTAGTGATTTCGCAATCGGGGCTGTATTGGGGCAACGGGTAGACAAGAAACCCGTGGCAATTTATTATGCTAGTAAGACATTAGATGGTGCTCAATTGAATTACACGACTACTGAAAAAGAATTGCTTGCAGTGGTATATGCTCTTGATAAGTTCAGGTCGTATATTTGGGGAAGCAAAGTCATTATATATTCAGACCATAGTGCAGTGAAGTATTTGATGGAGAAGAAGGATGCCAAGCCAAGGTTGATTCGATGGGTCTTGCTATTACAAGAGTTTGATTTGGAGATACGCGATAAGAAGGGGTGTGAGAATGTTGTGGCTGATCATCTATCCAGAATTGTTATGGAAGCGGATGATACTAAAGCGATAAACGAAACATTTCCTGATGAGCAACTATTAACAATCTCCACTTTACCTTGGTTTGCTAACATAGTTAATTATTTAGCTGCAGGTATAGTTCCAGATCATTGGTCAAAAGGAAAAGACAACAATTTCTAGCTCAAGCAAAGCATTACATTTGGGATGAACCGGACCTTTTTAAAGTTGGTGCTGATCAGATTATCAGAAGATGTGTGCCAGAAGAGGAAGTGCAAAAAGTGTTGACACTAACCCATTCGTCTGCATGTGGAGGACATTTTAGTGGTCACAAGACCGGGCATAAGATTCTATCTTGCGGGTTATTCTGGCCCACAATTTTTAAAGATGCTTCAATTTATGCTAAACAATGTTTAAGATGCCAGCAACTTGGTAGTATCTCCAAACGGGATGAGATGCCCATGAAACCAATCCTTGTAGTTGACATTTTTGACGTTTGGGGGATTGATTTCATGGGACCACTCCCGAATTCACATGGCAATTATTATATTTTAGTAGCAGTGGATTACGTGTCTAAGTGGATTGAGGCCATTGCTACTAAAACAAACGACCATACTGTTGTTTGCAAATTTGTACAAACCAATATTTTCTCAAGATTTGGCATCCCTCGTGTGATCATAAGTGATGGGGGGTCTCATTTTAAAAACTTTAACTTTGGAAAGTTGCTCAAACGGTATGGTGTAAATCATCGAGTCGCAACACCATACCACCCACAAACAAGTGGTCAGGTTGAGGTTTCGAATAGGCAAATTAAAGAATTTTGCAAAAGACGGTAAGAACCGACCGAAAGGATTGGTCTTTACGTTTAAATGATGCTTTATGGGCATACCGAACCGCTTTCAAAACACCTATTGGAACCACACCATATCGCTTGGTTTATGGGAAAGGTTGTCATTTACCTGTCGAGTTAGCTCACCGTGCATTGTGGGCAGTGAAAGCTGTCAACATGGATTATGAAACTGCAGGTAAGGAGAGAAAGTTGCAGCTGTGTGAATTGGAAGAATTAAGGAACGAAGCATTTGATTGTGCATCGGTGTATAAAGACAGAATGAAAGCTGTTCACGATGCCAAAATCCGAAGGAAATTGTTTGAAGTAGACCAGAAGGTGTGGCTGTACAATTCCAAACTTAAATTCTTTCCAGGCAAACTTAAAAGCAAATGGACAGGCCCGTTTATTGTTACACGAGTTGGCCACTTTGGAGATATTGAAATTGAAGATCTGAAAGATCATACAAGGCGTGTGGTGAATGGTCATAGATTGAAACCATATTTGGAGGCGACTGACATCAACAAGGTACAAATGGATTCGGTGAAATTCCTTGTGGATTCACCAACATATGCGACAAACTAGTATATCAGGTACGGTCTGGCTGAAGACTTAAAACTTAGCGCTTTCCGAGAGGCAACTCGGAGAACTTTGTGGGTATGTTCACTAGAAACCCTCACGAGACTTAACTCGTCCGCTCGGGCCTACCGAGAGGTTTAAAAGGCTTGTTGCATATGCTAAATGCAACCGTGATTCCTACGAAAGTGAGTTTTAGAATTTTATTTTAGATTCGTCAATTATTGTGTCTTTGTATTTGTGTAGTTGGTATGTTTTGCGTTTCAGTCTTTGGATGCATACTAATCAGCAGGTGGAAGCCTTTAGATTTTCAGGTAAATATAGGTGCGATTGAGGGCAATGCACAATTAGTGGGGGGAGTGGCAATGTTTTTCGCCGACTAAAATAACAAAAGAATGATAATTAGTTTTTCAAATATTTTCATGAGTTTTTCAAAAAAAAAAAAAAAAAAAAAAAATTTTCAGGTAACTTACGGCCGTTGGCCCTAACTTACGGCCTATGCCAATGCGGACGGTCCAAGCTTCTACCTTACGGTCACCACAAACGGTCTCAGCATAACACAAGAGACCGTAAGCTACGGCCTTAGGCCGTAACTTACGGCCTTTCGAGGCTGGGCACATCTTGACCGCATTATTACATAAAAACCCGACCCAATCCCAATTTCCACAAACCCCTTCTGTTTTTAACTCCAATTCACCACCAAAATCTCAGTTTTACTCATCCATCTTCACCTTCCTTCTAAAAAACACTCAAGAACCCTAGTTCTTCCCCTCACATAACTTCTTCAATTCTTCATCAAAACATATGAAATTCATATGCATCTGGGCTAATTTCTCGAGACAAACACAACCCATGGTGTAGTTTTCTCCAATTCATGGTCGTTTGTTAGATCTAGTTACAAGACGACTCGAGAGTTTTGGGGGTTTTGGTGACATTGTTGTCAAGGTTGCATTTTTCTTTGTAGACATCACTTTAACAACAACAAGGTATGTTATTTACTGATTTTCGCTTATCATTGAAGGTACTCACTTACTTATGATGATTATTGAGTAAATTTATCGGGAACATGGCATGTTTTGCGTTGTTGAAACCATGAATTACATGATGTTAGTACAACTAGGTTGCTTGGGACATATCACAGGTTTTACATTAATTTGTAGAAATTAACGAATGGTTGATATCAATGTGGTAGTAAGATTCAAGTGTGGGGAAGATTTTGGGTTAAAGGTTACTTGTAGGTGTTATTATTGTTAGCTCTTTCGAATTGGCATGTTCTATGTGTATAATGGGAGAACCTTGAATGGTTAATGTCGATAGTCAAAGGGTGAAATGGTATCCAGGTTGGTCACTTAGTTCATGCTGCTAAGAATGTGTTATGTTGAGAATTATGATGATTACAAACACAATGAGTAGTAATAAGATATATGCCACTTTTCTTTGATGGAATGGGTATCTTTGTTTAAGGTTTAAACTCCTTTTTCAACAAGTAAAAGAAGCATGTAAAAGATTATCACTAACGACATCATAAACTATCATACACGTTAATTACTGATAAGTAACTTAATCATTGTTTGATTGCAGGATCGATGGCAGGTAATAACCAAAAAGGTAAAGGGAAAGCGGTTGCTTCGACATCAGGCACTAAAAGGAGGAAGTTTCCAGAATCGGATCCACCTAGGACTGAGGAAGAAGACATTGATATGGAGGAAGAAGAAGAGTCTGGAGATGAGGAAGAATACGATAAGGATGGATTACCCAAGTGGAGAAAAAGTAGACGTTTATCCTCATTTGCAGAAGAAATTCAACCTTTACTGTATCATAAGAAGATGAGGGACATTAAAGGGTCACTTCAATCCCTCTTGATCTGTGAGAGGCAAATTAATCAAGATCATTTTGACAAATTCGGGATTACTGATTGCTTTACAAGATTGGGATGGGAAGAACACATGACTTTTAACAATGATGGGAGCGATGACATTTACATGGATGCAATTATAGAGTGGATGTCAACACTTCAAAAGAAGCTAGGCAACAACCCACCGGAGACAATAGAGTTAGTAGGAAAGGTCAATGGCAAACCCGTAACATTATCATTTGAGATCTTGAGTAGAATAGCCAACTTCGACACGGGGGCCGAAGATGATGAACCATATGAGTATCCCTCCGATGCATTACTAGCTTGTAAGAAAGCCAATGAAGACACGTGGAGAGATATGATCAGAGAACTGTTTGTTGTGCCTCAAGGCACAGATGTAGCAAGATGGCCTCTACGTCGGCAACATCTCAAACCATTACCCAAGTTACTTATGATATTTTTAAACCAGAATGTAATGCCCCGACTAGGTGATAAAGGGTCAGTCAGATTGTATGAAGTGATGATTTTGCATGCTCTTGTGACGGGAACACCTGTCCTATCAGCCCGTCATCTTATCTTGTGGAATGTGTGGGAAACCAGAGAAAAAGCTGATAGGAAGTCTGTTCCACATTGTCGACTGCTCTCCAAATTGCTAAAAAGGGCTAATGTGTTGCCCCGCAGAGTGAAACCTCAGAAATTTAAGCACGTACCATTCCGCCTAGATACATTAGCAGCTACAGAATGGTTGTATCAAGAGACTGCACGTGTTTACCGGTTGACCGACAGAAAAAGTGGGCGATGCATGGAGGTATTGAAAGAAGATGCTGAGGAAGAAGAACGAGTGGAGCCGACAGCCGCGGCAGCGGAGGATGTGCCTCGCGAGGACTGGAGACCTCATCAACGTAGTGATGGGAACGCAATAGCACAAGCGCGTCCCACTAATTTTAATCGATGGACTGACTGTGAGCAAATTATGTTTGACAGGCAAACGCAGGAAATTGAAGAAAATCGGAGGAACAGGCGAACAATGATGTATACTCAAGAGCTCTACCGGAATGAAGACTTCAGATATCATGAACAGATTCGACATTATCACGACTTCCAGCAGGGTCTGCCATACACCGAGAGGCCTCACCCGACTGACTGGCGATCTCCTGATCTTGTTCCATATGCGCAAAGCCATCAGATGCCCCATTACCCTCAATCAACTCCATCAGAATGGGTGCCATATGACACTAACATGGGTCAAGCACATGGTAGTTCTACTCAAGCCGACCCATATGACATGAGGAGCATCCAGCGGAGTTTGTATGAGAGCATGTTTGGTCAGCCATACCCCCGACCATCATATGATGGATGATCTTGCATTCTCTGATCACATGAGATCAGGTCCACGTGCTTTTCTCTGAACTTATGCTATTATGATGTTTAAGTTGTCACTTCTTGTTTTTAGTTGTGTTATGTGGACTGGTCGTTTTCTTCTATGTACTTGGTGGCGTAACAAACTTGTTGTTTTGGGAATGTGTTAATTTGCATTTTAGTTAATGTCGAGTCTCAGTATGCATAACACAATTATAAGGGATTTAACTTTGCACTTGGGGGAACTAAGGTCCTAATAAACTCATTCTACATTGGGGACAATGTAGTTCAAGTGTGGGGATGAGGTGTTAAAATCTTAAAATTTAGAAAAGTTGAAAATATTTTGAAAAAAAAAAAAAAAAAAATAAATAATTGTGCATCAAACCTAATTTCTCAATGTAAATCGCTAAATATCACTTGCTTGTGTATAGGTAGAGATCCCTTGGCATGGTTAGCTATAAGTGATAGGAATGTATGCCCGATTGGTAGTTTCTATAAAATTAAATAGGATTGCCTTGTTAAGTCTAACGAACTAGACAGTTAACAACATGCATGTGTCACATCCTTAACCCATTTCTTCGTTTCCGTGAGAACTTGAGCCTAATTGAGCATTTTCCATGATATATCTAGTTGCTCTTTTCTTATTATATTTAGTGTTTACCATAATGTGCATCTATTTTAGAACTCGTGTAACTAATACATGTCGAGATCATGAACCATTACTTTGCACAAACGTGATAGAGGCATTAGGATAGCCATTTTGTTTAGACCATTTCATTTGACTCCCCTACCCTAACATTTTCCCCTTAGACGCCCCTTTGAGCCCCAACGTGTCATTTGAATGAGCCACATCATTAACCCTATTAAACCTTTAGCCTTTTTAATTAAGCCGCGTGGTGAAATCCAATTTGTTACATGTCTAAGTTGTTTGAAAAAAAAAATTGAAAAAAAAGAAAAAAGGGCGATGTATGAGGTTAAAATGACCAAAGTATGAAGCAACAACAAAAAAAAAAAAAAAAAAAAATAGCGTGAATTCTTGTAGTGTGTTCGGGTCAATGTGATCCAAGTTATAATAGTTCTTAAATTTAACATGTTTGAATTGGATTTCATTCACCATCTACCACGTTAGATCCTTTTGCATACCCTTAACCCTAGCCTAATAGTACAACCCGTAAAAGACCTCTTGATTTGTGTATTGTAGTGCGTTAGTTGATGGAGATGTGATTGTTATACTAGCTTATGATAATAATGTGCATTACTGGTTTGAGTGTTCCAGATATACTAGTATATAATCACTAGTCCAGAAATCAATCCGAGAGGAGTGATCATTGTGAGAGGGTGAATGCATGTGTGTTGGAAACCGAAGGTAAGTTATGCTTGGTTAGGTAATCCTAAGATTTCAAACAAGCGGCTACTTGTTGGGTTGTCAATCTTGAATAATATAAACATTAGAGCCAGGTATGCCTTGGGATCTTAACTCACACAAGGTTAAGAGATTATTGATGCATTTGAGTAATTAGTGTTAAAGTGTACAAGAGAGTTTGTTTGAGGGCAAACAAAAGGGTAAGTGTGGGGATGTGATGATTGGTTAATATGCATGCACTTAGTATAGTTAATATTGCATTTTTAATATATTTTATATGTCGAACAATATTACTTTGTTGCGTGTTTGAAATGTAGGATAAATGAAGCTTAACGGACATTATTTGAGTAGGATACAAAGGATACGAAGACTACGGGTTGAAAGGTGCTGAAAATAAAGAAAACTGTGCAAGTTGCAGGGAGGCCGTAAGCTACGGCCTGAGGCCGTAACTTACGGCCCTGTATCAACACCGTCTGTGAACCCCGTAAGACAGAAGGTTTGGCCGTCTGGTTGAAGGTAGGCCGTAACCTACGGTCTATAGGCCGTAAGTTACGGTCTAAGGCGATATTTTGGGGGTTGTTTCAAATTTCAAAACCTATTTAAACCCTAACATTAGGGTTTCGAAAAGATACTGCCCCCCAACCCCAAGAACGAATCTTGGAGCATTTTTGAGTCATTAAAACCCTCTCTAATCATCAAGTGATCGAGGATTCGTATGCAAAAAGACAAGATTGAAGCGATTATGATGAAGATGCAAGGCTAAACCACCCGTGATCATCCCTGGGTGGACGGTTTGTGATTGGATTATGCATGCGTATGTGTTTACCTAGTCAAGACATAAACTTTGATTGTTTAACAACTTTTATTCGTTTATGTGTTTTGAACGATGTGTTGATTAAAGATTCGTGTTAGTTGATTTGATTATTACTTATCAAGTTATCAGTTTTACATTGTTAACCATTGAGTAGTAATTAGGTTATCTTCATTAATTGGTGATTGCAAATAAAGTTTCTAGATTGTGGCATTAGTTAGTTTACTAGTTAATTTACATAATCGGATATCAAGTTCGCAATTACTTTTCAACATACGTGATAAGCAAGTTATGTCTATGTAACTTCAAGATTGGGTAAAACATTAGTTATATATTCATTTACATTCCTGAAACCCGGGTGTGATCCCTTTTCATCGCAATAGTTTTCAACCAAGTCCAAGTTTCGTCTTGCGTCATAAAGTGATTATTTTTATTGGTAATTTCATTTAGTTCTAATTTACAGTTTAGTGACAATAGTAAGTAAGTAAATTTTAAATCAGTTACGCGTGACACCATCCACGGACTCCTCGTGGGATCGACACCCTATTTACCCTAACTAGTTAAGGTATTTAGGAATCATAAAACAAGCAAAATTCTTTTCTTATTTGATCGGGTCTTCGACACCGATCACTAACGCGCCAGCTGCCTTTATGGATTTGATGAATCGAGTGTGCCGGCCGATGCTAGATAAATCGGTGATTGTGTTTATTGATGATATCCTGATTTATTCAAGGAGTGAAGCCGAACATGCCGGTCACATACGTGAAGTGCTGGAGACACTTAGAAGGGAGAAGCTATATGCCAAATTCTCTAAGTGTGCTTTTTGGTTGTGCGAAGTTCAATTTTTGGGTCACGTGGTGAATTTTGAAGGAATTATGGTGGTCCCGGCGAAGGTTGAGGCGGTGATGCAATGGAAGTCTCCAAAGACGCCATCCGAGATTCGCAGTTTCTTGGGTTTGGCGGGCTACTACAGAAGGTTTATTCAAGACTTTTCCAAGATAGCCTCACCTTTGACCAAATTGACGTGCAAGGAGGTGAAGTTTGTGTTGGGTCGAGAACAGGAAGACGATTTTGAGGAGTTAAAGGCAAGATTAACTCAAGCTCTTGTTTTGACATTACCCGAAGGGAGTGAAGACTTAGTGGTGTATTCGGATGCCTCTTATTCGGGACTGGGTTGTGTGTTAATGCAACGTGGGAGAGTAATAGCCTACGCGTCCCGACAACTGAAAACCCACGAGGTCAATTATCCCATGCATTATTTGAAGCTCGCAGCTGTGGTCTTCGCCTTAAAGATTTGGAGGCACTCTACCTGTACAGGGCGAAATGCACAATCTTCACGGACCACAAGAGCCTAAAGTATTTCTTTGAGCAAAAGGATCTCAACATGAGGCAGAGGAGGTGGTTGGAATTGATCAAGGATTATGATTATGAGATCCACTACCATCCAGGTAAAGCCAATATAGTGGCCGATGCCCTGAGCCGAAAGGAGAGACCCGAGCCAATCCGGGTGAAGGCTTATCAATTGGTGATGACCTCGGACGTGATGACACAGGTCAAAGAATTTCAAAATGAGGCATTGAAAAAAGATCGCCTTAACTCTGAAAGGATGAGAGGTCTGGTCACAGAGTTGGGAGAGAATACCCATGGAGTTAGAACCTGCTTCGGGCGGATGTGGATTCCCTGATATGGAGATCTACGGGGGCAAATTCTGGTGAAGCTCATAAGACCCGATACTCCATTCATTCCGGTGCTTCCAAGATGTATCAAGACATGAAGAAAGATTTCTGGTGGCTGGGAATGAAGCACGATGTAGTGGAGTATGTGGGTAAGTGCCTTACTTGTTTGCAAGTGAAGGCAGAACATCAGAAGCCATACGGGAAGATCTAACCGTTGGATATACCCGAGTGGAAGTGGGAGCACATCACCATGGACTTCATCACAAAGTTACCCCATACTGCGAGGGGGTACGATACCATATGCGTGATAGTTGATCGTCTGACAAAGAGTGCTCACTTCCTACCGATCCGCGAGACGTATTCCTTCGAGAGATTGGCGGATCTGTTCATCAAGGAGATTGTGGCTCGTCATGGTGTGCCGGTGTCTATTGTGTTGGACCGTGACACCCGGTTCACATAGAAGTTTTGGAAGAGATTCCACGATGCGATGGGGACGAGACTACACATCAGTACGGCTTATCATCCTCAGACAGATGGTCAGTCTGAGAGGACAATTCAGACGCTTGAGGATATGCTCCGAGCATGCGTGATTGACTTTGGAGGAAGTTGGGATGATCACCTACCGTTAGCAGTGTTCTCGTACAACAACAGTTATCATTCCAGCATAGGCATGCCACCATATGAGATGTTATACGGTAGAAGATGTAAGACGCCCGTATGTTGGGGAGACATCGGGCAGAAGGAGTTGGGAAGTACTGATGTGATCGAGGCTACGACGGAGAAATTGGAAAAGATCAAAGCCTTTATGAAGGCGGAAAAGGATAGACAAAGTCGTATGCCGACAAAAGGCGTAGACCGATTGAATTCAATGTAGGTGATAAAGTTATGTTGAAGGTCTCGCCTTGGAAGGGAATTATTCGGTTCAGAAAGAGAGGCAAGCTAAGCCCGAGATACATAGGGCCTTTCCGAATCGTTGCACGAGTAGGGGAGGTGGCCTATCGCTTAGATTTGCCTGATGAGTTAAATGGAATTCATCCAACCTTCCATGTATCTCATTTGAGAAAGTGCTTAGCCGATGAAGACATGATTGTACCACTGGAAGATATCGAAGTGGATGAACGACTTAACTATGTGGAGCAACCAGTGGCAATCATCGACTGGAAGGAGAAGAGCCTGAGGAATAAAGTGGTTCCACTTGTGCGGGTGCAGTGGAAATACCGAAAGGGTTCTGAGTCTACGTGGGAGACCGAAGATGAGATGAGACAGCATTACCCACATTTATTCAAAGAGTGACAGGTTTCGGGGACGAAACCTCTTTAAGGGGGGTAGACTTGTAATGCCTGAAATTTTGTCACATAAAATAAAAGAAAAGAAAAGTATTTTGAAGAGAACTAAAAGAAGCCAAAGTTGAGGGGTGCTTTGTGTAAATAGTACAAAAAAAGTCAAAAAGGTTACTTTTAAGGGCATGGTCGCCCATGCCATGCCCACTTTGCTGCTGCTGTTCGACTGAAAGGAGAAAGGAAGCTGAAATTTTGGTTCTCTCGGCTGTGAAGGAGAAGAAAGGCTGATTTTCGAATTTGGTGAGTGTTGTTTGTATATTTGGCTCGGTTTTTGTTGGGTTTTCAACTTTAAAACTATATGTGTTCTATGTGTTTTGTTGTTTGTTTTTGCTTGTTTTAGGCATTTAAACTCGTGTGCAAGCAGGTTCGGTGAGTTTTACTTGTTTGTTGCACTAGGTGAGTTCTAGACCCCGGTTTCTATGTGTTTTAAACTATTTTGGGGCTGAAAATGCATGATTAAAATGTTTTACAACTGGTTTATGTATACCCGTATGTTGTGTTTGTTTATGCTTGTTTATGTGTTGTGGGTGCTTAGAATGTTAAGTTTATGCTTAGAACAGGTGCAAATGCAGATCTGGGATAGTTGTGATTCTGAAAAAAGGAATAACAGGTAGTCATGCGTCCAAACAGGGCCCATGCGCCTGAGATTTTGACTTAGAAACCCCTAAGTACAGCCATGCGCCCAAACAGGGCCCATGAGCCTGGAAAATTGCCTTAGAAAAATTAGGAGGGGCTCATGCGCCCCAATAGTGCCCATGCGCCTAAGATGTTTGCCTAAAATACTAAGTATAATCTCATGCGCTAAATAGTGTCATGCGCCCAACCAATGTTCAGGCACCTAAGTGCTAGTCCATACGCTTGAACAGTTCATGCGCCAGAAGTAAGCTACAATGCTCAGTGTAGGATTCATGCGCCCGAATACTGTGATGCGCCTAAGCAGGGCTCATGCGCCTGCATAGTGCCCATACGCCTAAACACTTGGAAAATTTTCTGGAATTTTAGGAAATCCGAATTTTAGGGTTTGACCCTGGTTTGACTGATGCTATTATTTTATTTATATTTTGGGCTGTCTTGTGTCCTTTTTATTATATTATTATGTGACTTTACGTGGTGTGATTTATCCGTATATGTAAAGTATTATCATTAAAGAAAGTGAAAAGATTAATGATAATGAGAAGTGAAACATAAAGAATGGAAGAAAGTCTTGCAAGCAAATTCACTCGAGGTTCATAACCACTAGGTTGTTAGCTCAACTATGTGTGGTTTAGCTAACCCGTTGGATGCACATAGGGTCAATCTTTGAGATTGAGGGAACCCTTGTTGCTGCCCTGGTACCGGAGTCAGCTTCGTGCACCAGTTTGGGGTCTATTTGTAGACCTCGGCCCAGTACCAGTTTTGTGCGCAATATCGGGGGCATAGCACATTGATCCGGATTAAGTGAAAGATTAAAATAAAGGTTCGAATGAACGATGATGGAAATGGTAAAGAAGATAATGGATGTTATCTTAACTGTACGTATGATGTGTGATCGCGTGCGAAGGAAAAGTATATTATTTTTTTTTAAAAAAGGGGTATTTTCATATACAAATCTTTCAAGGTATTTTAACGTTTTCAAACTAGAGCTCACTCAAAACGCTGACTTTTATGTATTTTCAGTTGACAGGTAAATTGCTGAGGATGGTACTCGGGGAAGCTACTCGTCGGGGCTAGACTGGCATCCGTTCACGCATACTAATATTGTTGTTTTGTAATGCAATTAATATAATCTTTTGTAACTATTAACAATTAACAATGTATTGTTTAGGAAGAGTATTTATTAATGAAGTGAATGACTTTTGATATTAATTCCGCTGCACTGGTTTAGGAACTATGAAATGTTTTATATATTAAGCTATGATTGACCAACTGTGAGGTCTCCGGGAATGGGGCCTTACACACCCATTGCAACATCGTTTACACGGACAAAAAACTTTTCCTAAACTGTCTACATGGTTCTTGGCAATTTCTAGAAAGTTATGAAGACCTTTTATAAATTTCGAAGAACTCCAATTTCACAATTTAATCCAACTCTTATCAATTGTCATATCTATGGTGTTACAAAACATGGAAATACAACTTTATGAATTAACATATACACAAAGATGTACTAATATTAAAGTCATATACACTTACATATCCATACATACAAGCATAATCACAACACATAATCACTTACAAGTATACAAGTATACAAGTATACAAACATACAAATATACAACATACCTATATACACAATTACAAAAATACAAACATACTTACATACAAGTATACAACATACTTACATACACACTTACAAGTATACAAAAAACATACAAGTATACAACATACTTACATACACAATTACAAAAAAACAAACGTATAATATACTAATGAACAAACTATAAACATAAATACATACAAACATTCACATACAAAATTAACATAATTACATACATATAAACATATACATAAACAACTAAATACATCAAACCATATACATATAAATTAACACATATAAAAATAAATACAAACTTAAAACCATGAAAATATATATAGTAGCATTTCATCAAACACTTGGTGGGCATAACCTAATCTAACATCAAACCCATATACATTTACATATATATACACTTTTACAATCATACAAGCCTAATCACAGACATATTCACTAAACAACACTTAAATCATAATCTTTAAACAAATTTCATACATTCAAATCTTCAAATCCTTTACTTTCAAGCTTTAAACTTTAATCTCACCTAAAACACAAAAATTTAGATAAAACTTATAAAAACAAGATTATATAACTTTAGTATAGTAAAAGAAACATCATTCTTACCTTTAAACACTCCAATTTGATACCAAATAGGCCTATAAATCCAGATGAAATCGGGAGAAAAGTTGGGTTTTTTTGGGTGAAAAATGAGACAGAAGGTCTGAAATGCGATTTAAGGGTTCTGCACTCTATAGCGACGACATGTCGTCCCTATAGAGTAAAAAGAAGTCGTCCCTATAGAGGTAAAATAAAAAAAATAAAAAAAACCATGTCCCGACGACATGTCGTAGGGACTGAGAAAAGATTTTTATTATCTTTTTACCTATCCCGACGACATGTCATCGGGAAAGGTTTATTTAATTTTTTTTTAAATCTGTAAACCGAGATACAAAAAAATAAAAAATAAAATAAAATTCACCTGTAGCGACGACATGTCGTCGGTATAGGGTTTTCATAAACCCGCCTGATTTTTTAGTATCCCGCCAACTCTATACCGACGCCAACTCTATACCGACGTCTTGTCGTCGGTATAGAGTTTGACCAGTCAAAAATCACAATTACTCTATACCGATGACAAATCGTCGGTATAGAGCAACCTGTGCCAACGACAAATGTCGTCGCTATAGGTGTCGTCGGGACATAGTTAAATTGTTATAGTGACAATGGATACCATGGCGTGACGCAATGGACCTTAGTGCACGAGTAGGTGTAAGCAATGGCTCGTAAGTTGCTACTAGGCGAGTTTACCACTTCTACAAAGTTATTGAAATCGTTGGACTATTTCAGAACACCGGTTGAAACAACAAATTGAACACTTTAACGTTTCATTAAAATCAATTAAATAGCATTAAGAAGGTTTGAAATATTCAATCTTTGACTTTATGGTGAAATGGATGTTTCAAGGGTACACATTTGAGTTTCTTGTGTCCACCCCGGTAGTATAAACTGCTTAGCTTGATGTATCCTATGAAACAAACGAGTCTCTTTAGATACTCGAACTTTCTTAAGGCATCCATGTTAAACAAGAACTATTAGCCACTCTTTTCTTTATCATCATCGTCATCTATTTTTTCTACATTTCTTGTATTTTAGTTATTTCAAGTCAGAATTGTAATATAATTTTATAGCTTTTCTTTATTCTTGTGTTGTAGTTTAATATAACTAGTCAAGTCTTAAAATAACTAATCAACAACAACTTAAAATAAAAAGCTAATTAAACTAATTAATCAAGTCTTAAATAGTTCTTATTTCAAATGGTGACTTAAACTAATCAAGACTTAATAAGTTTCCAATGTTCCTATGTTAAGATGTGGTATCAAAGCAAGAATTCCATAAATCAACTAAACGTTTTTAGGTGCATAACAAAGAAACGACACTGTTGGACTTGAATATGTATGTATGTTTTTCCCTAAATTGAGGGCCCTAGTAATTTGGGATCCCTAGGAACGAGCTTGAAATATATTAGAAGAAAGTCATCCATGTATGACAAGGTTGAGGTGGCAGTGGTGTGGCAATGATGTAATGATGGGAACATCATCCCATGGATTTCAGGAGGTGGAAACCGGGAGCATAATGACATGGGGAAAGGCACCGTTTACTCTTTTGGTAAAAATACAAGATAAAATTATTTTTTTTTTAAGAAAAAAGAAAGCACTTTTAGACTGAAACTGACTAGTATAGTGTTCTTTTTTTCCTTTTATATTTCCAAAACATTCATTCCTATAATAATGTTATTTTTCCAACAAGTCATGTATTGAGTTGTAATGGGAACAAAATTGAACGATTTAGAAAATACGACAATTATTAAGGAATTAAAGCATCTATTGTGGTTTATGTAAGTAAGTTGTTTATAATTTATATCTAAAGTTACAAGATAGACCAAAAAATCACAGTTGAATAGAACTTAAAGTACAATTACAATTGAAACAAATGAATTGCTAAGAATTAATAGAAGATGACAACCCGAGGTCATGTTTTGTTTCCTCTAAAATAGATTTTGCTTCCTCAAGAGAACCCGCCTATTTCCAACGGTACAATAGCAAAAGAATATTGTTTTGTCAGGATTGACTATTGAGCTCGAGTTGCACCTTCTAATGTGTGTTTTAGCGTTCTCTAGAGCATACAAGGCTTCTCAACTTTTGATTTTACGAGCATCCTCACTACTAGGTAACACCATAGTTATATAGTTACAACAATATTAAATTTATCATATTAAACTCATGTGTTAAACTAAACTAAATGTTTTTAATATGATTTAATTGATTTATTATGTTCATGTTGCAATAGCTTAGTTAAACAAGTTGTTGTTTTAATCATCACTCGCAACTAATTAGTAAGAAGTAGCAACTACTACTGACCTAGTAATAGTAACACTTATTATTGCCTGAGAAGAGGGAACCAAATACATAGCACACTAGTTACTAAAGGCAAATAAAATGATGATGATAAAGAACTCAATGAAGAAGACGAACACTAGGATTACGTATATGTAACACTTCTCTTACGTATATGTAACACTACTGAATGTAACTTTACTTTTACATGTATTTTTATTTATTTCCTTCACTACAAATACACATCATGTAATATAACAATTCGATGACTGTAACTTTGCCTTGTCTAAGCATTTGTAAATACTTTTTTTCTTTCTATTCACATGCAAGTGAATATGTGTAATAGGTTAATGTTTTTATGACTGGGATTTCGGAATATCTTTTTTCAATCATGTAAGTTTAATATTCAAATTATATTGTTTCATGTATGTTACATAATACAATGTTACATATATGTAACACACTGATATGAAATCGATTGAACGTAGTTTACATATATGTAACACATCCTCTTTAAGTACACGTACATTGTTACATATATGTAACACTACTCTTACACGTAACACTACTATTACATATACGTAACACTACTATAGTACATTAAACTTGATTAAAAATAATGTTGAAGATGAATTTGTTGATGAAAATGATGAAGATACATTCAAGTGTTTGTTTTTTTAAAGAAAACTTAATTTATGATAGAGGAAAAAGAATAGTGAAAGTAGGAATTTTAATAGTGGTTTCCAAAACTAACATTTTCAAGTTTCAGGTTTGCTCTTATATTATTAATATAATCTCATTAATTTTATGTTATTTACTAAAATGTCATAATCAAAATCAATAACTGATCTAATACATCAATGTTTTAGAAGTGGTTTTCATGGTTGTTAATTATAACATGGTTTTCATTGAAACCATCCCCTATTTTATATTGGGTTTAATCAAATAAAACTAGGTTGTGTTAATAAAAAGTGTTAAAAGTAGCAGATTCAATTGAGTCAAATCTTTTTGACTCCAAAGTCTAAATAATGTTTACTGGAGTTCATGTTTTAACCACGATCATTATTCAAGCGTGTCTCTTTGTTCTAAACTGATGTAAAATTATTTTGTTTTAACCCCTAACTGATTTTGTTGCTAACTTGATGTGTAATATCTTATTGCTCACTGGGACTTGTTATAATGCTTTCTTCCATCATTTATCATTATTAAGCTTAAGGTTACTTAGGAAAATTTTTATTAAAGCCCAATGATCTCAAACTACGAAAACCAAACCGGAACCTAATCGTTGGTAACTATTCAGTTTAGTTCGGTTTAACATTTCAATGGTTTGGTTTTGTTTTTTACATAAAAAACAACTAGTAACGGTTTGGTTCATGGTTAGATGTAAAAATCATTAAAACCAGATCATGAACACTCATACTAGTTATAATGAGTAGTCTCATCTGGCACAAACACAATAAAAAAATTGTTGTCTCGTATCATTAGTAACATGCACCCATCTACAACTGATGGGGAACATCATGAGTGGTAACCATGACATCATCAACATAAACAGTTCAAAAACACAAAGGCGGCTCGTGATGATAGAAGTACAAAATGCACCATCAAGTGATACATTGTGCTACGTATGCAAGATTGTAAGGCAGGGTGCTTTGCATGCTTAGGTTCCCACTTGTTTCTCCTTCTAATAAAACAAACTCCTTAAAAGACTTCTTATATACCACTCCAAAATTTTACTCTCTTATATTGGACAAGTTCCTAAATTTTTCTTCCTAATTTTCACAACTTTGTGAAGTTCAAGCGCACAACTTTAAGGATCGGCATCTTATAAATCTTAGCTTGATCTATTCTAAACATAATTTAGTTCGTTGTGAAGTTCTCACATAGCAATACACAAACTTAATAAGTAATAAGTATATTAATCATAATTACATATAATTGTATGTTTATAATGTTAATGAAAAATCATATGTCCACTAAATGCAAATACCTAAATTTTACAATTTCTCCAAACATTCACATAAGATATGCATGATTTTTCCTAAAGTTCAACAAAACACCACTTTGATAGGTAAAAATTAAACAAAAAATCAAACTTGTTTTTAATTTTTTTTTTTGATTTAATGCAAAGTGTCCAATATATGAAAATATAAATATATACAAGAAGATGTTGCTTTAATGTTACTACTAGATCATGCATTGTTGAACAATGAGCGTGAAGGAGAAGAAGAATTTGGGCATGAAGGATTGAGTTTCTCACTTAGATCTTAAAATAGAAAGATAAAGATTATACGTGACACATGGGTAAGTATGGTAAACTCCTCCAAAGTAAAAGCCAAAACACCCATTTAGGATGATGACCCTATATATACGGGACACATCTCGTTTTTTTACGAATTACACATGTGTAAATCCGGTATTACACATGTGTATAACCAGATTTACACATATATGTAAATCCGGTATTACACATATGTATAACCAGATTTATACATATGTAAATAACGTGTGGACGATTTAAAAAAAAAAGATCAATATTGTACGCGTTGGAAAGATAAAAAAATACTGAAATTAATGGTGATTTTTTTTTGAAAAAATAATGTCATGAAAAAAGTTATGAACGTTTAAAAAAAGAAAGAAATGGCATGTGACTTGCATTTGATTAAAATATATGACTCATATTGGTTTTTAGAGTTCTCACAAAAAAAAAAATAATTTTCAAGATAACCCAACCTTATAGGTTATTAATCATTATAGAAGATAATCAAGTTTCACCCTATGTTAAAAAGAAATAACGAGCATGTTGATAAAGATAAATAGACACCAGAATGGAGTTGCAACATTCTTCACCGTTAGTAATTTACGAATGGAATGATTCATATGCTATTATAGTAAAAATTAATCCTGATTTAGTATCTAGTCCGTGTAAATAGTCTATTAATTTAAAAGAAATTAAAAATAAAGACAAATATGAATCCCTTGATTGACTTTGATAGATGATGAAGTAACTAGTCTGGTTATAGCTAAATTCACATATATTTATTAAAAACATTAATACTAGACAAGTTTGTATTTCAAAATCACTTATCAATTAGGGTCATAAGTAGCTCTTGAAAATGATAACACTTTGTATCCTTGCACGCTATATAACTGTTACATTTTGAATTGATGTGTATAGTTTTTAATGAGATTGGTTGGTTGCGGTGGTTTTCACTTGTTTTACTTTATCATAGAGTCAAAGATTTTATTTGTTTATTTAATTTTTATTATATACACATATAATTCACATGTTGCGAATAGTTTATGCTTATTTTTTGCATTTATTTAGTAACAACAAGCCTATGTATATCAACGTTTCGATTGAATAGTGTTTAACAGTTTTTTATATAAAGTTTTAAATATTGTCAACAACTACACCATAACACACGTGATTGTGAAAATTTCATTTTTCTATATAATGTTTCAAATTGTAGTAACAGTGTCAGGTTTCCTTTTTCTTATTTTCAATGTGCGGTTTCGTTGGAGCGTTTCGATGTTAGTCTTTATAATGGTTTTCGTCCCCGCCACAAAACGGGGGTCTTAATACTAGTTAGATACGTAATGGTTCTTGAGTGTGAGAATTATTATGTTTTAAAAAAGCACAAAGACAGTTTTCTAGCTAGGTACAATTTTAGAGCAGAATCTCCTTTTAAAAAAGCATAAAGTACAATACAGGGTACAATTTTAGACACATAAGAGCATTTAGAACAGAATCTCCTCTTTCATGTTTATATTTTAATTAAATTTCATATTTTTTTATAATTATTTTTTAATTTTGTTTAATATTATATATTTTATTTTCTATCTCACTCACAAATACTTATTTTATTATTGTTTCTTCTTTCATAGACTCATAAAAAATATAGAGACCGATAAATAGTGAATTTCTATGTTTAGAGAATCACTATTCATATAACTCTAAAGTTTGGAGATAAAGAAGGAGATGGAGATACTGATGGAGATGTAAAATACAAGAAATCTAAATAATAGAGATGAAGATAGAGATGGAGTATTTACTGTGAATGCTCTAAAAGACATATGTAATCAAAACAAAATATGACTCTCTTGTTTAGGTTATGTGTCGTGGAATAGATCCCAGACTCAAGTTATCTTTTAGTATTGTTTCATGTGACGCTGACTGGACATTATATAGAGCCCATGATCAAGTCGTCTACCCTGTTGTGGTTCAGATGATCAGGGGCTATGATGAATTACTTATTTTATTTAGTTTTTTTAAATGTAACAATAATATAAAATGAAAACTTATAATCAAATTAAATTTATTAAAAACATGATAAATAACAAACACATAATAAAAAAAACATAATAAATAAAAATGTAATATAACTAATCTCTCCTCCAATTCCTTCCTAATACGGTCCTTTTCTTTTTCTATTAAAGCTTTATTCGATGTCGGGAGAGAACTAAAGTCTCCGGTAAGAAAAACCAATTTTTTCAACTTAGCTTTAGAGGCTTTCGCCTTTGTCGCAGTCTCAATACTTGGCGTTATTTTGTTGATGTTTGTGACAAATTCTTAATCGACACTTTGAGTCAAGTTTTTCCCCCGAACTAGTATTCGTTCGTGGTTGGGCTTCCTCCGCATTCAACGCAACTAATTGGAGTCATTTCGAGCACCCCTTAAGTATTTTTCACAAATAATCTTCTTCAAAAACTTTATTTACATCATATTTTCTAAAAATCTCTTGTTTTCACTCTTCACGAGTGAATTCATAAACTTGTTGTTTATCACAACCACTTGGCTGCATTCGACGACTATTTCGATTATTTAAATTTGTAAATAATCCGACATATTTATGAACTTGGGCCCAACGACCTGAAAACATATCGGCGATGTGTTCTCTACTATCAAGTTGATCGTAGAAGACTTCCTAATTTTCTCCCAAAACACCTTTGATTTTGATAGTCGGCTACAAAACATATTGAATCAAAATATTCAAAATAAATAAAACGGAACTAAAGTTTTAGTAAACAAAAAAAAGTAATTAACAGAATACCAGTTTGGCAATTTTGGGATACATTAATCAAAGCTCGACACAAAGTAATTTTCTCCTCTTTTGTCCAAGGGGTATTTTTTTCGTTTACGAGACCCCGACTCTTCATGTTGACTTAAAACTCCCGCTCTTCCAGTACTCTTATGATGAGAGCATCTCTTTACTTGAACATTTGAAACATCTTCAACCGGTTTGTTTAGAGTCGGTTGTGTCTCCGGAATGACCTCGCCGGGATATTCAGATTGACTAAATGTAAAGTTTGTAAAAATCTCGTCGTCAATGAGATCAAAACTTTGGTAGAGCGAACCATCCCAATTGCCTAGACATTTTCTAGTGGAGATGGTTTTTAAAAGTTTAAGAGAGAAATGAGAGAAAGTAGATTGGAATGTGATGATTTTTTTATAAAGTGCGGGTACTATTTATAGGGTAAAATGTAAAATTTTAATTTTTTTAATAGAGCCTAATGGCTCTTTCTCTCAACCCAAGGAGCCAGTGGCTCTTTTCCTTCCGCTACCATGTCCACCCCGCCCTCCCCTCGATCGCGCCTCCAATCATGCCACTATGTTGCGGTGTACGCGGCCAAAATGGCAACCACCTGGCTCGCACCAATGAAAACACAGTCTTAGAGATAGAGAGTTCAATCTTTGGCCATTGGTTACTCAACTAATGAAAACGCATACAGATTCTCAAATGATTTGATATGTTAATTGTTTTTTATTCAATCACTTTTATTCATGAACGAAAAACAAATTATTAAACTTAATATGAGATTGACGTCAACCCATTTACTATATCACAATTAAAAAGGTCCGTGGAGGTTTTTCTTTTTTTATTCAATTCAACCATCACATATAACATTCTATGCTATTTTAAAACATAACATTGTTTTTGGTCCACTGGTTTGTAGGCTCTGCGTTAAACCAACCTAATGTCTTTGGTTTGATTCCAACAAGGGACGACATTTTGTTTTCCCCTTTGTTTTCTTTTTTCTTTTTGTTTTTTTTCCGTTTATATCAAATATAATTCTTTGTGAATTAAAAACATAACTTAGCTCGTAGCTTAACTAGCAATCCTATACTTCTGTTGAACACTGTGATACAACTTTGACACCCAGGGGTGATAAACAATATTTCTTCTTTTTTTGTTTTTCTTTTTTATATTTATTTTTTATTAATTTTATTCTTTGCAACAATCTTCTTTAGTGAATTGATCTTTTTAATGTTAACTATTATTTGTGTCACAACATGTGAGACATAATATTCTTTTTATCTATGTACTGATCTCCTTAATTAAGCGGTCACAACTTAATATGTTTTTTTTATATGTTTAATCATGTTAATGTTATCGTTACAGCACGCATAACGTAAATCGTAAACGAGCCACATCGCGCGGGTTTAATTTTTAGTTTCTCATATTCAGTAGTATGTAGGTAACAAAGTGGTAGTTGATATCCTAAATTTAAACTTGGTATAACGCTTGTAAGAATATAGATTAGATGACACATATGTTGGTAGACATTATATCTTATTAATCCTTTACGTCGGTTGGTCCAGTAGAGTTTGTGTAATTCATATTTTAGCCAACTAAGTTTGATAGTTTACAAAAGAGCCCCTGCTTCAGGTTTTTAGAGAGAGATGAACAGGTGCTAGCCACGAGGGTAAAAGGGGATGGTTCTAGAGATGAAGATGGTGGGTTGGCTCGGGAAGAGAATGATGATGTGTAGAGATGAACCTCTGGTGAAGGCACTTTGATGACGAAAACGATGAGTAATGACTAGATCCTTCATGATTGGGGGTGGTTACCAGCGCCAGAAAGCTTCATCTCGCCATCGGAACAACACAGATCTGCGATGGTGGAAGGCCAGGCCAGATAGAAACATAGAGGTAGATCTTGTGGTTTGAAGCACCAACACTGTAACATTAAAACAGTGGGGTTGTTGTGGAAGGGAGTTGAAGCCGGAATTATGTTGCTTTGGACGGTTAAAATCATTGGAAAAGATGGGGTTGCAGATTGGCTACGGCGGTTGTTGGTGTTTCGGTGGAGAAGAAGAAGATAAATTGGATTTGTGGTTATAGAGAGGGGTAATGGATAGAGACACCATATTCTGAAAAAGTCTCTGGTGGTTGACTAAAATTCTGTTCTTATTAATCTTCTATGTCGGTGGTTTTTTTTTTTTTTTTTTTTTTTTTTGATATTATATATTATATATTAAATATATATTGGGTTTTTTTTTGCTTTTTTTTTAATATTATATATTATATATTATATATACATATTAAAAACT
Organism: Flaveria sonorensis; assembly: GCA_025506505.1. Classification (NCBI taxonomy): domain Eukaryota; kingdom Viridiplantae; phylum Streptophyta; class Magnoliopsida; order Asterales; family Asteraceae; genus Flaveria; species Flaveria sonorensis. Next base: position 25,887 of record JACCIY010001456.1, on the reverse strand, counting down.
TAGATCAGTAGCTACAATATTTTTTTTTATATTTATATTGTCGTTTTCTTATAAGTTAACTATTATATGCTGCAAAATAAAACCATAGTTTAAGATTGTTCCAATGGTTTCTAAGATTCTTTTTTTCAATTCTACCCGTGTTCAATTAGCATTAAATTTTATTTATATTTATTTTTATAATGATAATTGGCTGTTTACGCATCATATACTTTTAGCATTAAATTTTCTGCAAATTTAACTTTCAAAGAAAAAATTGAATTATATATAATATTTAACAAAATATGCTTTTAAATGTTAAATCAGGACATGTGACAGTTTTACACGGTTTTAGATTTTACTTAAACAATTTTTTAAGGTTCGCTTTCGTATTTTTAATGTTACAACGATTTTTTTACGAAATACTTTTTATTTACGTATCGACATTCAAAAACAAGCCGCCGCAACGCGCGGCATATCTTACTAGTTTAAGACTAGTTATGCTGAGATATTTGTAATATTGTGTAAGTGATAAATATTTAGTTATAAGTTATGGACCGATACATCACATATGAAAACACGAATGATAACACATGAAGATACTTAGATACATGGAGGGCAAGTAGACATCAACATCAGATATACGTATTATATATTGCCCCAAATATTTTTGCAGAGTGTTATTGTTAGATGAAATACTATGATAGCTTGCAATATTCACCGAATAACATTACAACTTTACAAGTAGCGTTATGGAAGCGGAACATATAGTTGCGACACTCAACCCAAGTAGCGTTATGGTATCATGCCGATTGGGCACGATGTCTTGATACGCGACGCTCAACGTACGGCTACTCGATTTTTATTGGTGGTAACTTGGTGATGCGGGCCCAAGTGTTGAGGACCGGACTTTATTGTTTTTAGAGGCTCAAGACCGTGCTGCACGAAAATCGGCATAACTTGGGCTATGAGTCTCCGTTTCTGACGTTCTACCAGTCGAAACGACCGTGGAAACGAAGACTACATCATGGTAACCCGCCATAGGCGGGTTAGCCCGTTATTTTTCCAAAATAAGGCCTCTAAATGGGTTTTCGGGCCACTTTTATGTTTTTCTCTAGTTTTCGGTTTTGTTTTGGGCTTTTGTTTGGGCCGTGGTTGTTTGTTTTAGGCCCGTTCGAACTTTTTTTTTGCTATTTAAGTTTACTGGATGTAATCTGAAAGGGCAGTTGAACTATTGGATAATTGAAATCTTGTCTTTTCGAATTCGTGACTCTTGGGGTCGAATTTGGGGGTTTGGGTTGAAGATCATCACGGGCATTCGCAGAATCAACGTGTTTGGCTTCGATTTCATTCCGTGCACTACATCACTTGGTCTCTTGGAGTGCAAAGAAACAACCTACAGTATCCAGATCAAGTTGCGAATCTGAATACCGAGCTATGGCTAACACGGCTGCTGAGCTTGTTTGGATTACTCATCTTTTACGAGAGTTGCATGCTCTACCACCTGATCGTTCAACGTTACACTGTGACAATAAGAGTGCCTTGTTCATGACTCAGAATCCCGTTTCTCACAAACGTGCTAAACACATTTACTTGGACTATCATTTCATTCGTGAGCTGGTTAATTCTGGTAAACTATATACTAAGTTTGTCCCAACCAATCTTCAGGTCGCTGATATTTTTACCAAGAGTCTTCCGCGCGCGCAATTTGATGTTTTTCGTAACATGCTTCGTCTTGGTCCGCCACCATTCCGATTGAGGGGGGGGGGGGGGGAGGGTATTAGAGGAAATGATTTGTAAATATTTGTATTTATTTGATTTATCTATTTCCTTGTAAATTAGTTATTGACTCTCTATATTCATAGAAGAGATTCTTGTACCTTTTTAATATAAATACAAATCTCAATCACCTCATCAATCATTAAGGTTGAATTTCTACAAATTAAACCGGTTGTTATTTAAATAAAATAATATACTTACAATTATATATAAATTGACACACACTAAGTATTCTACTCATACTTAAGAGAAAGGTCGGTGGCATTTGCCACTAGCCATTTCTCATCCTAAACTTTCAATATTTATAATTTTACCCTCTAATTTTATTTAAAAACTTTATAAAATATCACTTTTATCCCCTTTAAGTTTATAAAGTTTCGGGTTTACCCATATACAATTTTACTTAAAAACTAATTTTTTAGGTTTGTATTTTTATGTACGTGTCGATATAAATTCAACATCATCTAAGCTTTGACGTAAATTTTGTTTTCAAATGAGTCCGGTCAAAAGTAAACATTTCTGTGCTATATTTATGTACGCTTTATGATGGTCGACGTCTCGACGTTCGTCTACGTTTTAACGCAAATTTTGTTTAAAAATGAGTCGGGTCAAATATAAAACATTTCCATACTTATTTTTATGTATGCTTTGAGTAGTCCTACATTTCGACATAAGTTTTGTTTTGAAATGCAACAGATCAAATATAATACGTTTTATTTGACTGTAAAAATTCCGAGTCACTTTACGTTTCGACGTAAATTAGCTCGGAAACGAGTAGGTGCAAGTTAATTTATATTTGATCACGTCGCATAAGGTCCCACTACAGGTTTTTTTTGTATGTTTTTAGTTAAAAGAGTTCGAGTGAAACATCATACGTTTCGTTAAACAATATAAAGTCGAGTTACTCTACGTTCGACTTAAACTAAGTTTGAAAACGAGTCTGGTCAACTGTAGTCTATATTTTATCACGCTATGAACAATGACGCCGCAACACGAGACGGGTTAAAAAACTAGTTATAGGATAAAATTCAAAACGATTGTTATTTATTCCTTGAAATCCGATTTGTCTATCCGGCCAGTATCCAGTTCTACATTCAGATGCCACTTTTATACAAGTCAACGTAAATTGATTTTTTCTCAAGTTGCATCCATGTGAATACTTGATGTAGAATTTAAAAGTTGTTTGAAATTATATTATATGCCTTCATTGCAAATGCTTAATATTCTAGGAACCGAAAATAATTCATAAGTATCAAAATTGATAAGTTCATCATTTTATGATTCTTATCATAACGCAAATGCATGCATTTGCTGCAACAAATTACATAATCATTTTTAATTTGTTGATATTATTCAATTAAGAACTACTCAAAGTTATATTAAACATTGCATGATATAAAATTGTATATCCTTATATATAATTTCATGATGTGAAGGAATTTTGCTTTTTTAAAAGATATAATTAATATTGTTTTGTCGTTTACTTCGTTTTTAAAAGCATAATACACGCAATTATAGAACATTCAAGCTAGTTAATTAATAAAAAACAAAAAGGCGTTTATAGCCCAATCCTCACCCCAACACATTGTAAGCAAAGAGGGTGTATAGTCTTTATTTTATACCTTTTATTATTAGATATTGAATTAAGCTTTTGCCCCAATAGATCACATGATTCACGATGTATGTATACTTAAATACTTAATTGAGTAAAGCTGGGGCTTATGTACCCATATTTTTTTTAGTTTTACAGTTCAAACATGCTACATATATTTATATGAAATAAGTAAAAAAGTTATAATTTGCATCACATAAAAGATGCGAATTACATTATTTACTAATTGTACTTTCAAGACTGTAAGTTTAGTTAACATAGTTAAATTTTACCATTTTCTTTTGACATGATAAGTAAATTAATAATATTGTTAGTATTTTGCTATGTTCATTACAATACATTATTTCACATGAAAAAGGATCCATTATATTCCATTAAGATGATAACACTATAACCTCATGCTCTAGTGAGATCTGATATTTATCCTTATTATATTGATGTAGGTTCAAGGCTTACAAAATTCACAATAAATGAATTTTTGATAATTTAAAAGGTGTTCGTCCTTAAAGAAAAATAAAGAACATAGTTTATGGAAACTATTAATTTCCACTCTCATTTATGGTCAAGACCTCACATTAGTATACATATAGGGCAAAGAGTGGAATTTGCATCGACACGGCAAAGGCAAGGCGCGCGATTGATGAAGTGGCGGTACCACTTAAGAACACTGACCAACTCCGGCAACATGGTAAAAGGTTGAAATTTTTGTGACTGTATATGGTGTCAAAGAAAGAGAGAGAAAAGTAATAAAAGGAGACAATGCTGAATGCGAGAGAGTGGCTGCGGATGCAACGTTATGCCATCCTACTCGGTGCGGCATGGTAGGAAGATGGTGAGATGACGACGGTACCATGTCTATATCTATTCCACTTCTTCCCCCTAAGGTTGCAACATGGGTTGTCATTATTGGCATCAAAAGCAAAACAGGAAATCAAAGAACGTAAAAATCATAGTTTAGATTGATTTATAAAATATATTTATTTTGGCAGCCAACAGTTGTTATGATATAGGTTGTGTTAAATGTATCTTAACTTTTTTATTTTTACTTGTTGCATCTTACTTAAGTTTTCACATCAATAAATTTTTATTATTTTCACGCTAAACACAAAGTTGATTCCTTTGATTTGACATATTACTGGGGAGCATGTTGAAATATTTTTTTAGATTTATATGGGGGTATTATGGGTTTTAGTAATGGTTTCTAGGCGGTAAAGAAAATTGAATGGTTTTTGGGTAATCCCTACCTTCAAGAGCGGATTCAATGAATATATCCACTACTTGAACTAGCGGACTCGATGAATTACTACTTGAACTGGCGGACTCTATACTATAAAAAATACTTTATTTTGATAAAAACAATTCGGTATTCTATAAATTAAATATACATAGCAATATAATGTTGACCAAAAAGTAATCAAATATAATGATGTATTTATAGTTTTAACAAAATATTACAAGTTATATGTGCGCAAATGTATATAGAGCCCGTTTATATAAGTAATGGATTCATTATGTCTGCTTCTGGAGGCAACACATCACCCAGAAAACACAACAATGAATCCCACCAAGAAACCATTACAATAACTTGTACTCACCTACAAATTCAAAAAGTTCTACGTTGAAAATAGAGAGAAAGGTGCATTTAGTATGACATATAAACAAAATATTATAATAACCTCTCTAAAAGTAAAACTTCTTATCTGTCCTTTGTTGTAAAGCTAAAGGAACATTATGAAATATTTTGCAAATCTTCATTAACCCACCACAAGCAACATAAAAACATCAAATGCAAGTAAAACAGGAGGAAAAAAGTGGTGGTGTTAGTTGGCTGGTTATTGTATCTTTCTGGCCTTTTCAAACTTTGTTTAATATGCCATTATTATTAATATGTTTCTTGTTTACTTTCTAAAAAAGGAAATAAAATGACCATTTCATACACATATAATAAGGATCAATTATTGAACATGATCAATCACGCAAAAAGCTAACAAGAACACACTGAAAAAACTGAAACCTTCCATCTACCACAAAGTGAGAGGTAACTGTCACAGAAAAAAAAAAGAAAAAAAACCATACGGATCGCGCTACCGCTTGCCAATTATGCTTCTTTGGGGTACATGGAAAAACCCATCTGTGATGGGATGAGAATATTATGTTCTCAACTGTCATGCATCCTTTTAAAGCATAAAACAGACACAAACTGACTAATTAACAATCTTCTAGAGATGGAAATCTTGAACTTGTAATCGCGTATCATCATCGAAATTCATATAGCTAGTTGTAGGTTCTTCACAAGTTCTTTTGTTGTCATACAGAAACCATCCTCAATCTGCACATATATTAAAGAGTAACTTAGTATCATTATACTTTGAATTTATATCCCAGACCCTACTTTGTGAATTAGATATTACTAGATATGTTTGTTTGTTTATACTTTTTCATTTTGTTAGATAAAAGAGATTACTGTTTTAGCACAATCATTCGTTTTTAAACTAATAATCAATTACTCACTTCAAATTACTATCTCAAGTTAGTTTAAGATTATGTACCTGTGCAACAATGGTAATAAGTACAGTGGTCTTAGCAAATGGCATGGCACTGCTACTAATGATTGATAGCCCAAGCTTCTGCATCTGTGTTAGTGTATTCACGAAGGTAGAAACCTTTTTCTGACAGTGAATTCTTACTAACACACTACCTCCTGATATCCGCACTTCGATCTCTGGAGATGATTTGCAAGGTTCAGTACTCTCTTTAGAGTCGGTTTCTTCTGACGAAGAGTACTCATCGTCGCTATTGATAATCCTAGATCTCTTCATGGAAATAATACATTGTTGAACATCTTGTTTTCTCTTTGTTCTTGCTAATCCCTCTAGCTCTTTTACGCGATCTTGAAGCTCTTTTATGTAATTAGATGCATCTTCCAACACAGATGCTTTATCGATCTAAAAAATTTGAAAATTAGATTTAGTTTATCTATATAGTCTCAAAGATTTCTTTATACATGGTAATAATCACAAAAACCTAAGAAATTTAGGATTTGCAGAGTGAACTCAAGGAAACCTCTTCAAACACTCTATCTGATTTCAGATCTCCTTTGAGTTCGCTCCTAATACTAGAGAACTGTCTATTTATTCAATATCTTTTAAGTGCGGATCAAAATCCTAAACCACCTAGAAATCCAAAAAATTCAAGTTGTTGATCATGTAATAACAAAGATTTTTAGGAGCTGAGACTAAGATAATTTACCTTTTTAAGGTTAGGAAGGAGGGCAGATAAAGATATGAAGTGTTGATTCAATTTTTCTCTTCTCTTCCTCTCTGCCAAAACATGATCTTGTGCCTGAACATGACTTCTCGCCATGGTTGGAGCCTTCGCGCTATAAGCAGCAGCTTCGAACCCAAGTGAATCAGGAAACTGACCTATCTCGATTTTAGTGTTTAAATTTCCAAAAGATATAGTGAAAGTGTTGGATGATGGACGAGTAGTAGCGACAAGCTGTTCTGGAGCTCGAGAACTCTTCTCTTGATAGCAAGGAGGCTTGATTTCGCGTTGCTGATCAGTCTGAAAAGACTGATCAATCAGCCTCATGTTTTCTGTATAGCTTTCAGAGGAGTATGATTCAACATTGAAATTATCAACTGTTTCATAGAGATTTTTCATCTCATCATAAGTCATGAACCCATGATCTTCAGTTTCCTATAACATAGATCCCAAATAAAAAAATCAATACCACATAACTTTCATTACAGATAATAAATCCACAATAAGCAATATCTGTCATATGTGTTGCTTACCAGTTCTGAAAACCATGCCTGTGGTATTTCCATTACTATTATTTGTAGCTTTATTTATATGTTCAATTCAAAGGTAACCTGCAAATATCAAACATAAATCCTTTATATTACTGACGAAATCAAGATATGAGTTGGATTTATCAGATGAAAACAACAGATCATAGATAGTATTAGTAAGAATGATAAGATGGAAGAAGGATTTACCTTTACAAGCAGAAGAATTTTTGTTTATGTTCAAGAATATATTGTGTCAATTCAGATTACCTATTCATTGGTGTTTATATAGTAACCTGAAGATGTGATTGATGTTGTTTATTCACTTCAGGCACATGTAAACGCAAATGATGGATGAAGTTTCTGCTTACTTGCTTCCAAAAAGCGTGTCATATTTTTTGTATTTTAATTTAGTTGATGTATATTAGTCAAAGTAAGCATTAGGGGACACGTTGTAGACGATGACCTTGAGTATATTTCAAATGGCCATGATGAGTAGGTTCCATGAGTGACTATGGATAATGATGAACCATGGTCGCATTTAACTCTGTGAGATATTAAAGTCAAATCAAGTTTACTTCCGAAGCCAAGCTGATGTTCAAGTTTTTCTTTCGAAGCTTAAGTTTTCTTCCGAAGGTTATGCTTGCTTTGGAAGGGTTGCCTTGGTGAAAATCCTCCGAAGGTTATTTTGCTTCGAAAGAGTTGGTTTCTTTAGTTTGATTATGTTTACAAGTTCAGGGACTAATTGTGTCCATATCAATCAGTTCTGGTGTCATTATGTTTTTCCTTTTTTGTATGGTTGTTAATAGGTTGTTAATAACCGTTGGGGTCTGTAAGTATAAATAGGGTCCGAGATGATTGAGTTGATTATCCACAATAATCCACAAATCATCCACAAAACTTGAGTTCTCATTTCTGTTGTAATAGTTGGGGTTTTGAATTGAAGTTTAATTTTCAACAAACTCGAGCGGTTCTTTGAGTTCAATTGACGAATACACGAGCTCAAAACATATAACGTGTCAAGCTAGAATCTGTAAAGAAGCTCATAGTTTTATCAAGTATTTTGGTGCTTATGTCGTTGAATGACTTACCAAGTGTATAAATCATTGGAGCTAGCTTTTACCTTGTTATCAATGGCATCAAGTAAATCCTAGTTTTCATTGGAGAGCTAGCCTTCAAAAGCTAGGATGTGAAAAAACCAGTAGATATAAAATTTAAATTTGAGACCTTTGTTAGAGGATGATTATGTGTTTGATACTACAATTCACACCATAACAGCCTAATGTGATCAATTTGAAACAAAATGAACCAAAAGGCGAACAATGGTTTCATTTTCCAAAACATTGGTAATAAAAAATCTTTTATTATAATAAATAATAATTAAGCTTGTTACATGTCGACTTCTGGCAATAATAATCATTTCAAATAATAAATTAAATATATAAAATATAAATCTTCTTGTTCTAATAATTTATTGAAACTTAATAATTTAAAAGAAGATTTCAGTTATATCTTCTTTTGAAATATAATTTTATAATTTTGAAAGTCTTTATTATTTCTTATTATATTATATATAACATTGAAACTTAATATTAATTTTACCCTGTTTGGGGGTTTAAGTCTAAAGATCCTTGATTAATTTAAAGAGAGTGTGTCGTTATGCCTCAATTGTTTTAGAGAGAGAGTGTGTGTAGTTGTGGAAGAGGATGGAGAGTGGACAAACTCGACGTCCACTGTGGTGTCGTCCGGTTCTGTAACATTGATGGCGTCATCGGTGGTGGTTTTCTGTTTTGTCTCTGGCCTCCTTTGTAACCTTTCGCCTTCCTTGTTGTTGTGATGGTGTTCATGGCGGTGGCATCTGTTCTTCGATTGCAAAGGTGGAGATGGTGTTGGCGTCACTTGTCGTTAGATTGAGGTCGAGCCAATGGTGGTGGTGTCCCTCTGTTGTCTCTTTGCCTCACAACCTGCCCACTAACCTTTTAGGGATTTTAGATATCACCGTTGACCGTCATTGTGGCGTGCATGCATTGATGGCGCATGCCGCGACCTGAGGATTTCTCTGGTTGGGCGCTCCGATATTCTCTGGTATTATGACACCTTATACTCCTTGCAATTTGTCGATGACAATGACCTAGGGTTCATCTGAAACATTACATTGATGTTTCTGGGTTTGAGCTGATGTTCGAAACCCTAACTGAGGTTTCTAACCTACAATCTCCATATATGCTTTTCTGGTTCATCTTTGGTCTATGATGTTAGGGTTTTCCTCACATGAGACCCAATTTTCATCTTTCTGATTCATGTTTGGTCTATGATACATGTTGGGTGATGATGATGCTAATGTTGATGGGGTTACTTTAGTCGGTGAAGGTAATGGTTAGGTGGGTGATGATGAAGCCCGATTTATCTAAGGCCTCTTGAGACCGGTAAAACGCTTTTTTTTGGTTTTTTGTACTAGGCATGAATTCCCCTTATCACTCATATGTCTGGTTGCTTCTTGTTCTTGGCAACCTTGATAATGTTAATGATATGAAATCGTGTGTGTTGTTTTGGCGTGAAATCGATCTTTTGCAGCCACGACACATCATTTCTAACCCTTACACCCGCCGCGAAGCTCAGGCGGAGGCCACCTAGTTTTATTAGTGGTTGATGATATTTAACATACAAATTTTCATATAAATTGCTGGTTAACTTACAATACGTTGAATTTTTTAACTTGTGATAAATGAGTTAGATTAGTCATATACTAGCTTTAGTAAAACCGTGTATTACACGAGTTGAACAAATAAAATATTAAATAGAATAAAAATTATTAATTATAAAACGATATACTAAGATATGATATTCTTGAAATTACGTATGAGTAATAACTATAAGTAATAAAACAATAATACGAACTTTTTAAATTTTTTTGTTTTTTTTCAAAGATAAATTAAACATTTTGTTTCAAAATAACTTTTTAAAAATTTTTCATTTTTAAAAACGTCCTTACTATAACTCCCTATTTTAATTATATTTGTTTTATTAAAAACTTACTTTAGAAAAACTAATTTTAAAATATTATGTAAAAATAGTTTGATTTTTTAAAAAAAAATTCTTTCTATAAAAAACTATTTCTATAGAAATAACCTTAATAAAAAGATCTCTTTCATAATTTATTAAAAAACTAATTATAATTTAAAAATAAATAAATAATATTATTAGTAATTAATGTCTTTATTTAATAGGAGAGAGAAGCGGAAAAAGTTTGATAAGAATGAACGTGATTTTGACACGTAGCACCCTTATTTATCCATTTATTAAAATAGGAATATCTGTTAATAATTGATAATTGTAACTAGAAATTAATGAAAATGACATTCTTTCCAAATTTAGATTTTATTGCATTGTTACAAAACCTATCCGAAAGATCAGGAAGAAGATTACCTTTCACAAAGGCCAGCGTAAGCATTTTATTAGGTTCATTGACTTTCAAACAAAGTTATAGAAATTCGAAAGGAGTGTACTTGCATTTACACCTAAATATTATTAATTAATATTATTGAGAGGGACTGATTTTTCCAACACGTTGGTATTAAGATGGATTTTTATATTCATTTGATTTTTGTTTCAGATTGTTCTCTTAAGTTATATTCATCGTGTTTCATATATGCTTAGCTCTAAAATGTTTGCTTAATATAGTTGGTCTTTCGTCAACTTTCCAACGAATCTCAACTAATTATATAATTGCTGGATATTTACCTGCATGCAGGATTATAGATTTTAATCCGTGCTTTCTCAATCACTCTTCCCAATTAAAATGATACAAAAGTTACAAGTGACCAAACTGAAACCGTTGCAACGATTACTTTAGCGTTTAATCTATGGGCGTGAATTTCGGACATGATATCAAAACACGATATAAACTTAACAAACTTATGAATTTTTTATTAGTTTAAACAACTTTTGGGTATATATATATATATATATATATATATATATATATATATATATATATATATATATATATATATATATATATATATATATATATATATATATATATGAGAGAGAGATTCTAAGAAAACCATATAATTATATGAAAACCAGAGAAAACTAATTAAATCGATCATATAATCTATAGTTTTTTCATCACCACCCTTTATATACGTGTATGTGTGTATATAGATAACAGTAGTGATCAAATGAAAGACGTAACGTAGTTTTACATATGCATCTCGCATACGTTTTGTATACGTAATAGTTTATTATTCGATATAGTGTTACGTATACATAACATTATTCATTCTCGTATTTATGATCAACATATATGTAACAATTACTTAAATAACCCTTTTAACATTTAAATGAACAAAAAAAATATGAATTATGTTAGTGCTTTATGTGGTTTTCACATATATAGGGATGCATTCCATTAAAAACCAAAAAAATATTAAGAACTAAAAGAACCATTTATAACCACTCAATTTTTCTTTTCTAATTTTCAGTTTTTTTATTTGTATGGGTATTATAGTAATTTTATCATGTGGATTAGTTGTTTTCTTTGTGTGAGAATACCATGAATATGGGTTTAATTAATTTTCATTTTTTTCTTAATTCACTTTTTTTATATAATAGAGTGCAACTAACGTCAATTAAGAACTACTAATATAGACAGAAACGGCCAGTAGTTTGAATATCCATTAAGAAAACTTGAGAAGACATCTTATATGCTACACTCATGGAGTAAAAAACAAATATAATCATAAGAAAAGAAAGATCCATACCATATATTATAAAATGTTTATCGATTGTACAATACAATTTGTCTTTTAAAATAACCTAAACTCCTTATAAACTTGCAGAGTAGTGACACATAACCTATATTCAAAGTAAAAAAATATATACATATATATGCATGATGGAAACTAAACTTCCTTCACCAAACAAAAAAATAGTGAAGAACCCTAAAGACAACCTTTTACCCTTGTATTAACAAACCTCAAGAATAAAGATCAATTTACACTCAGTAAAACTAATCCGGATTTTTGCAAGCATTAGTCTATTACTAGACCCGAGAAGGATCTTCATACTCCCTTTTAAAACATATGAAGTGACCCTTTTCATCCTCAAAACCATCATTACTATCTACCATCTTTATTTCTTCTTTTTGGTGACTAAAGAATCTAATTTCTTCAATAGTCAGAACATTCCAGAACATTTTCATCAACACAACAACTTTAAGTAATCCGTGCATGAACCACATTTGATAAGCACAAAAAACTACAAATGTGCATATATGGATAATTGGATACGTGTATAAATGCACAAATGCATAATTTCATATGTCCATAAATGCATTTATGCATTATTAGTTTATTACATATATGTCATTCATCATGTTTCTGTCATTTATCTCACCAGTGCACTAATCCATTCCTCATGGTACTTTGGATTATATGGAACAACCTTCACATTAATAAATGGTTTCCTGAATTCAAATTTAAACACTCATAACACCAACAATTATAAAAATGACAATCTATACAGAAAGGGAGCATAAATTTTATAAAGATTCCTTCCAGTTAACTATCTCCATAATCCTTGTTCTTAACATCCAAGTAATAATTAGGAAGCACCCTTCGAACTCCAGATAATTTCGATACAAACAATAAGACAATCAATAATTAAGATAAATGAAAGTTTGAAAATCAAATTACCATTATGTTTATGGGATAATTCTTCATACACAAGAGCACCAAAAGCATAATGCATCTTTTGAAACCAAGTAGATTTTCATCCTTGCTTCATCATAACTATAATGTAACATAATACAATCAATTAACTCCTAATAGTTTCTTTAAAAAGATTAAATCATACAAACAATCTAAATACATACAACCAATTATAGAATATGAACAACCTAAGGATACCTCCTTTATCATTTTCTTGTCATATAATCAGTACCTTACATTCAATTTTCAATTGGTTAGGGTAAACCAAAATTATGAAATCATTATAATTTGTTCATAAAGTTATCATTAATACCTTCTTTGGTTATGACATTTTGAATCAGGTTGATAATATTACTAATAATTATAAAATATAATTATTCAATTTGAAGATGAAAACCGATTCATTTAAGCTCAATAGTCAAATTGGATATCTTGAGAACTCACAAGACCTATGGCAATAAAACTACGACAAACTCAATTACACACATAGATTTAGGTTATCACTATATTTCACCAATATACACGCACAATACCATCACAAATTGAATTGTTATCCTAACTGGAACCCTAGATAACAAGTTGGAAAGAAAATTAACAACAACAAACGATGGAGGCGTCTTAGAATTTATGGACACAGAAAATGAATGGATACCTTAAAGTTTCCAGAATATTTAGCAATGTCACGTCACTGATGTTCGAAGACGAGCATTAATTGCTTGAAATAATCACGAAACAGGTGCACTAGCGTCATTCTGGGTTCCAAACGATCGCAAAAACTTCTGCTACGATTATGATACTCTTGCAATAAATCAGTTAAAAGCTTCTTGAATTTCTTCCCTACTAAAAAATTAGAGACTTGATATTGCTTCTGTAATTTCTTCTTTGGTGAAAAATAGGGGCTTTAATGTTGGTTTAATGATCATGAACATCAGATATCTAAGAAGAGATCGTGGAACTAGAATTTAGATGTAATTCCAAGTTTGCCCTTTAATATATTAATCTAACTACTTAAAATACTAGAAAATTACTCTTCTACCCATATCATTATAACCCTTGATCTTTGTAATAAATGGTCTAGATTAGTTTTTGCGGTTCTTAACAAAATTTGGTTCTCATTTGAAAGCCCAAATATATAATATATAATATATATATATATATACACACACACACACATATATATATATCTATATATATACATATATCTATAATATACATACATATATATATATATACATATATATACATACATACATATATATATATATACATACATACATATATACATACATATATATATACATACATATATATATATATACATACATACATATATATATATACATACATATATACATACATATATATATATATACATACATATATACATATACATATATATATACATATATACATATACATATATATATATATATATACATATACATATATATATACATATATACATATATATACATATATACATATATATATATATATATACATATATACATATAGATATATATAGGTGTATACATATACATATATATGTGTGTATACATATACATATATATATGTGTATACATATATATATACATATATACATATAGATATATATAGGTGTATACATATACATATATATGTGTGTATACATATACATATATATGTGTGTATACATATACATATATAGTGTATACATATATATATATACATATATATATATGTATATACATATATATATACTTTATTTTGCATGAATTGATGATTTGGATGAGTTTCTCGAGGTGTTTCCGGAAGACCTTCCTGGATTACCGCCTCATCGTCAAGTTGAATTCCAGATTGAGTTGACTCCAGGAGCCGCTCCTATGCGAGAGCACCGTACCGATTAGCTCCGAACGAACTGCAGGAATTATCCGCTCAACTACAAGAGTTGTTGGATAAAGGGTTCATCCGACCGAGTTCGTCGCCCTAGGGAGCACCAGTTCTATTTGTGAAGAAGAAGGATGGTACATTTTGGATGTGCATTGACTATAGGGAACTGAACAAGGTTACTATCAAGAATAGATATCCGTTACCTCGTATCGATGATTTGTTTGATCAACTACAAGGATCAAGCTATTACTCTAAGATTGATCTGAGGTCTGGGTATCATCAGCTGAGAGTTCGAGAAGAGGACATCTCAAAAACTGCTTTCCGTACACGATATGGTCATTATGAATTTTTGGTCATGCCATTTGGGTTGACGAATGCACCAGCAGTATTCATGGACCTCATGAATCGCGTGTGCAAACCCTATCTTGATCAGTTTGTTATCGTCTTTATTGATGACATACTGATATACTCAAGGACCGAGGAAGAACATGAGAAGCACTTACGTTTAATCTTGGAATTACTTAGAAAGGAACAACTGTACGCAAAGTTTTCTAAGTGTGATTTCTGGATACGTGAGGTACAATTCTTGGGTCATATTGTCAACGAGAAGGAATACATGTTGATCCTGCTAAGATTGAAGCGATAAAGAATTGGTCTGTTCCTAAGACACCAAGTGAGATACGACAATTCCTTGGATTAGCGGGATATTATCGACGATTCATTG
This sequence comes from Flaveria sonorensis, assembly GCA_025506505.1. Lineage (NCBI taxonomy): Eukaryota > Viridiplantae > Streptophyta > Magnoliopsida > Asterales > Asteraceae > Flaveria > Flaveria sonorensis. The sequence goes on along the minus strand of JACCIY010001456.1, from coordinate 10,422 downwards.
AAGGATTCTCTAAGATTGCACACCTCTCACAGCTTGACTCACAAGGGAACGACGTACAAATGGGGTGAGAGTCAGGAATCTGCTTTTCAGTTGCTGAAACATAAATTGTGTAGCGCACCAATATTAGCGTTACCGGATGGTAGTGATGACTTCGTAGTCTACTGCGATGCGTCTATTCAAGGACTTGGATGTGTCTTGATGCAGCGGGATAAAGTGATAGCTTACGCCTCTAGACAATTGAAGATTCATGAGAAGAACTATACCACCCATGACTTGGAACTAGGTGCGGTAGTTTTTGCCTTAAAGATCTGGAGACATTACTTGTATGGTACCAAATGCACCATCTACACCGATCACAAGAGTCTTCAGCACATCTTTGAGCAAAAAGAGTTGAACATGAGACAGAGACGCTGGGTGGAATTGTTAAACGACTATGATTGTGCTATTAAGTACCACCCGGGGAAAGCAAATGTAGTTGCTGATGCGTTGAGTAGAAAAGAGACTGCTAAACCTCGACGTGTGCGAGCTCTGCAACTAACGATTAGTACGCAATTACCTGAACAAATCCGTGATGCTCAAACTGAAGCTCTGAAGGTAGAAAATATGAGGTTAGAAGGGTTACGAGGAATGGAAAAGCAACTAGAAGTAAAGCGGATGGGATTCGTTATTTCATGGAGATTATGGGTACCTCTACACGGAAATCTGAGAGATTTGGTCATGAGTGAGGCTCATAAGTCCAAGTATTCTATACATCCTGGATCTGACAAGATGTACCACGATTTGAAGGCGCACTATTGGTGGCCTAACATGAAAGCAGATGTAGCTACTTATGTGAGTAAGTGTTGACCTGCTCGAAGGTGAAAGTGGAGTATCAGAAACCATCTGGACTATTACAACAACCCGAGATCCCTATGTGGAAGTGGGATCAAATATCAATGGATTTTATTACTAAGTTACCTCGTACTTCTACGGGTTGTGATACAATATGGGTTATCGTGGATCGATTGACAAAATCTGCTCATTTCCTAGCGATAAAGGAAACAGATAAGATGGAGAAATTAACCCGACTTTATCTGAAGGAGATCGTTTCGAGGCATGGAGTACCGATCTCAATCATTTCTGATCGCGATTCTCGTTTCACATCACACTTTTGGCAGTCGTTGCAGAAAGCTTTAGGTACGCGATTGGATATGAGTACTGCTTATCATCCACAGACTGATGGTCAAAGCGAGCGTACTATACAGACTTTGGAGGACATGTTACGTGCTTGTGTGATTGACTTCGGGAATAACTGGGAAGTTCACCTACCATTGGTGGAATTTTCTTACAACAACAGTTATCACACTAGCATAAAGGCAGCACCTTTTGAAGCTTTATATGGGAAAAGTGTAGATCACCAGTTTGCTGGGCTGAAATTGGTGATAGTCAATTAACGGGTCCCGAGTTAGTACACGAGACAACTGAGAAGATTGTTCAGATAAGAAACCGCATGGCCGCAGCGCGAGACAGACAGAAAAGCTATGCTGACAAACGACGAAAACCTTTGGAATTTCAGACAGGTGACAAAGTTTTATTAAAAGTCTCACCGTGGAAAGGCGTAGTTCGGTTTGGTAAGCGAGGAAAGCTAAATCCGAGATACGTTGGACCATTTGAGATAGTGGAAAGAATTGGTCCAGTGGCTTATCGACTAGCCTTACCTGATTCATTGAGTGGAATCCATGATGTATTCCATGTTTCAAATCTAAAGAAATGTTTAACGGATGAAACGATGGTCGTACCACTGGAAGAAGTTCAAGTAGATGAACAACTACGCTTCATTGAGGAACCGGTCGAGGTGATGGATCGTGAGGTGAAAACGCTTAAGCAAAGCAAGATACCCATCGTCAAAGTTCGTTGGAACTCGAGACGTGGACCAGAATTCACGTGGGAACGTGAAGACCAAATGAAGCTTAAGTATCCTCAGCTATTTGAAAGGACGATGCCAGCCGGCGAAGGTATTGATTAAATTTCGGGACGAAATTTCTTTCAACATGGGGATGATGTGACAACTCATCCAAAACTCACACGATTTCGATTTCCTTGTGCCAATGCAGTAGACCAGTGATGGAACACTCACCATGTAACGCAATTTTCGGGACGAAAATTCTTTCAACATGGGGATAATGTGACATCCGGTAATTTTCCGTTACCAAACTCCGTTTGTTCCGTTAAGTCTTGCATACACGTGTCGGCACACACACTAGTTGTCGTTGAACGTTGGTGACTTAACAATAATCAGTAATGTTAAATTGATGATAATTAAGTTAACAATGTGATTATTAGTTATGCTTATGTGATTTAGATGTTAACTGTAATTTTATCGCGTAACGTGAAAACGTGCATATTTATTTCGTGTGTTTTGTGATAAATGGGAATTATGCATGATTGTTATTATGATTAATAATAATTGTGTTTAGTAGTTAAAAACTATTTAAAAACTATTCAAAAAGCCTAATCTTTATAAAATACAAATTATAAGGGTTAAAAGGGTAAATATGATTAATTAAGTTACAAAATCAAAACAAATCCTAACCCTAAACCCTAATCGGCCGCGACTTCATCCCTCTCCCCTCCCTTTACGATTTCGGCCAAGAACACCAACAAAGCCACGGATTTGATCGATTTCAAGCATCACAACAAGTTAGAATCATCAATTGCAAGCCATTACACGTTTAAAGGTTAGATTTTTGTATGATTTGATGATTGTTCATGATTGGCCGAAAGTTCCATGCGAATTTTGCAATTGATGTCGATTACATGTTGTTTGTTGATGTTAATGTGTTTGTTAGATAGATTACATGTTAATTAACGTCAAGTATGCAATAAAGGTTGGATTTTTACGAGTTTTATGGAAATTACATTAGGGCCGAAACCCTAATTCGAAACTTGCAATTGTGGATCGATTTGTTGATGTTGGTTAGTGTTATTATGTTAGTTGGATTGTATATATGCTAGTTAACGTCGATTATGCAAGAAAGCTATGATTTTGATACATTGTTCATAGGTTACTAATAATAGTAACTTTATTTTGCATGAATTGATGATTGGATGATGTATGAATGTTATGGATGTGTTTGTGATGATGATTAGATGCTAAGTTGATGTTATGAACAATTGAAAATCAAGAAGATGTGTTATAGTTCATACATTGCTAAAAATAGTAACTTTTGGTGTTGAATGTTGATGAATCATGATGATTAAGTGTTGTTGATCATGTTTAGATGTTGTCATGGACTTGAATTGGTATATAATTGATGAATTCATGAATGTAGTGTGAGTTTGATGAATTTGGGATGAACTTTCCAAAAGGGAAACTTTAATTGTGCAAATCCTTGAATTGGATGATTTGAGCATGTTTGGGATATTAGGATCATGCTAGTGTGTTCATGGATGATTTCTAAGTGATTAAATGTGTTGTTTAGGTTATATGAATGTTGATTTGGTTTGTTACCTGTTTTGGCCTGTTGTAATTCGCATGACTTGTATGATAATTGGTTGTATGATGATCTAGGTAGTACATGTGGTTAATGATGTGCTATATGTAATCAAGTTGTATGTTGATCATGTATGACATACTGTTGTGTTAGTATTAACGAATTATCACCTATAATGTCACCAACGGGTCAAACGGGTCAACTGGGTCAAATGTGTCTTGTCTTTCTTAAACCTTGAGTTCCTTGGTTTGTAGAGCACTTAGGGTTTCGTGTTGATTTTGTATACACGTACTTATGTACTCTTGTGTTCTAGGTGACCTTTGAAGGTTGTCTTTTTCTTTCAAGTTAAGCTCTAGGTTAATTCTTGCGCGCATCAGGTGAGTTCTTGCCCCACTCATTTTACATCATCTCTTTTGGGGGAGATAGCATACTGTTGATCACAAACGCTTTTATTATGAGTGTGTATAATATTGATATAGTGTTGTTTACCATGGAAAGTCCTCACACTTTCGGATTGTTAATATTGAATAGCGGGGAAATCTTGGGTAGTACTACTGGGTCTGACGAGCCCCACCTGTGCGACTCGAGGTCAAACGGGTGCAATTTTGTCCTAACACATATTCGTCACGACCTGGTAAGTCGTGACGGGAGGCAACAAACGTAACACAGTCAGCTTCGATCGCGAAATCACTATGATTAATATTTTTATGTTAATAGACTAGCTATCTATTGCAATACACTACTTATGCTCTGGAAACTGTTGATTGGTTTATATTTTAACGCAAACTCTTGAACTCACCAACCATGTGTTGACTTGTTTAGTATGCTATTCTCAGGTTAAGGTTGCCAGTTGCCTAGGAGCACGCACACCAGCATCGTTGAGTTGTCTACATTGTTTGTTTACACATTTGGGTTTATTTTCCTATTAAACATTTGTGTTTGGGGCGCGTATGTTTTGCGCATTCTCTTACATACTACTTGTTTTGAGTTTTCTAGTTTTAAAAACGCTTCCGCAGTATTTTAAACGTTAACTCTGGTTTTGTTTATTTATCATATAGAGTCGTTCTTGGTAACTAATGACTGAGATCCTGGTATGTCACGCGCCTCGCGGTAAAACCCCGCTCGCGGATTTTGAGGGTGTGACAGTCAATACTTAGGACAGTTGAAATTGACTAATCTAGACAACAAGATCAATCTAAGTCAAAAGGCAGATTGTCTTTGACTAGTGACTATGACATGCCATAGCTCATATCCTTTTCTATTACAAAAAGGTTTACAGGTATAAAAGTAGGAAGTTACAGACAAAGACCTTAATTTACAGTTTACAAAAGCATGGACTTTTCACCAACTCTACAAGCTGGTGAGTCTTCAGAGTTACAACGGAAAGTGTGTCAGCTTTATATAAAGTAGATCAGAGAAAGCATGTCTTTCTCTGTCTTCGGAAGAAATCAGTCTTCACAGCAAAATGGCTTGGAAGACTTTGTCTCTAAAGCTTTGGAAGACTTCATCTTTAGCTTCGGAAGATTTGAACTTTGGCTTCGGAAGATTTTACACTTAGAGTATTTTCTGATGTAGTGTGTAAACTTCCGAAGCACTTCTACCTTTTTACGTCTAGTGCATGCATGCAGGAAGACCTTGGTTGTTTTGGCTTCTTTAGTTGCATCGGCCTTATAATCTTCTGATATTATCTTACAAAAACGATTAAAGAAGCCGTAGTCCCTGTTGTGATCACAAATTGTTATCTGGACATGGAGTATTGATAAGAGACAATAAATGGTAAGAGATCCTTCAACAACTTTGGAAGCCAACTACAAGACCAAGACGGAGTGTCGCCAATATATGTTCAAATCCTTGACCTCTTGCTTTCGTATGCAATTTGATCTTGTATGTTTAGGTTTCTACAGAAAATTTAGCATTAGGATGTAATTTATAGGTGTTTTAGATCCTTTATAGAGCCCCTTTATGCCAAAGCCAAAGGCCAGATATCGATTCTCCTCAAACCCTAGATATCTTGCCTTTGAAAACCTTGAAAATCGACTTTATTCGATTCGAATGTTGATCGTGCTCGTTGGGTGTTGATGAGCACCCAACTATGAACAACCACATGGTTCATGCTCGTTTGTCGCTAAAAAACATGACTTTTGTGGCCTGGTGTTGACTGATGCCGGATGGGAGTTGACAGAACGTGATAACTTTCCAAGCCGTTTTGGATGTGTTTCATGACCGATCTTCATTGTTTTGCTCTAACTCGACTCATACGTGTTACATCTAATTCATAATAAAAGTAACCAATTCCCATGATAAAGGTAATTTAATTAAGCATAAATACACATATTGAGACACATATAGATTGACCGGATAAAATTCTCGAACTTCCGAGAAAGGATGAAATGAAACAATAATCAAACTATCATCTAAAATTACAATGATGCTAGATAAACAACAACATATCTTTAATAAATGGAATGATATGCATGTTGGTGTAATGGTCCATCTTAACTTTCATTCCCTATTATCTTTAAACTATACTTTAACATCTTTTAATTTACTTACATATTCATTTCACAAAATAACATTTCATATTTCTATAAAACTCTCTCAACCTTAAGGTTATTAAGGTTTCACTTTGCATTAATTTATATCCAACATTTTAGTACAAAGATTTTATTTATTATATTATGGTGGTTAGCATAAGAACTCATTCCTATATATATAGGAATGACTTTTTAACTCATCTAATGATCATTAATTATATGAATTTATACTTTTATTAATGGATGGTTCTGATTAGACGAGGGGCAAATATGTCTTTTGAACCAATGGACTTTTGTCAGATCTAATCTTTATCTTCTTTCCATAAAAGTTATTTTTCTTACTTCTTTTGATTTTATACCAAATGACTTCCATCCACCACAACCCTAAGTTCTTGCTCACTATGCCTGCTTCCCTTTCCACCATCCTATCACTCACCCCTTTCAGACAATAAGATAATGCATATGGACAGGAGATTTTGGATGAATTGGAAAAGCTTCTGATCAGCAAAGGATCTAGATCTTGTATCAAATCCCTTAGATACGTCATCTGAAGCTTTAAATACATTAGTGGATCTAAGGAAGATATGTTTTCTACTTACATGAACATTAAGAAGATCAGATATATTTAATCATGGTGGTGGAGGCGTGGACAACGGTCGGATCAACAATGCTTCCAGTGAAGGTGGAGCGTCGAACGATAATCACGGAGGCACCGCTGGTGTCTTTGATGGGTTTTACTTAGATTTTCAATCTATTTTCACATTCGTGCTCATTTTCTTTTTTATCTCGTGATGATTTCATCAAGTTTAGGAGCGATTTCAAGCTTGTTCATTATTGACTTCAACCATCTAGGTAACTAAAATCTAAATTGCTTCTCGTTCCGTTGAGGTTCTTTCATGTTTTCAATGATTTTTCTAGGGTTTGCAATGATTATATTATGGGTTCTACTTTTTAAATCAAAGTTTTTGAAGGGTTTCTTGAAATGTGTTAATCTACAAACAAATTGGACCCGATCTTGAAAATTTTGTTAATGTATACAAGTTTTGATGCGTGATGTACAAGTTTTTATTAAATAATTGCTTAAGATTTGCTAAAATGGTGCTTAACAGGCTGATTATTGTATTTTTAAGGTTGCAATCACTTTAATTTTTTTTAGGTTGGTGAAATCATTGGTAAGTCTTTGTTATTTTGGTGTATTGGGGATCTTTGTTCCAACATAATATATCCATTTTTACATGTTACGATTACAAGAGTGGACTGAAAAAGATGACTCATGTTTAGCCTATTTTTTCCTGTTTTGTAATTTACAACATGCTTTAGATTACAATAGTGTAATACAACAATGTAATGTAATAACTTGTTATTGTAATACCATAAATCAGGTATATTGTATTGTAATAATTGTACTTTTTGTTTTTGTGGTGGTGTAATTTTATTTTTTTGTTTGGTTTTTATAATTGTGTATTTTACAAGTTTTAGGTTACAGTACTGTAACACTGTAAGTGATGCTTCATTGCAGGTTTGCTACAGGTTACAATAGTATAACATTGTAAATTGATGTAACAAAGTACAAGTGGAACTTTTTTTGCAATACTGTAATATAAGTAAAGTTAGCTGCAAGGTTATTGCACCTCTTGAACAGTTTGGTATTAGGAGAATTGTTACAGGTGGTTTTACATTCAAAGAAATAAGATGTAATTCACTGTAACCAAGTGTTTTCGTTACACGAACTTTATTGTAATAAACAAAATCTAAATGTTTAGAGATTTAAGTATGTTTTTATGTTTAATTCTAGGTTTCTTTGTTGTTAATACACTATGTTTCATCATTGGAATTCTGAAATTATTTTTTTAAGGTTTATGCATTATGTTTTGCACGAATCGAATGGTAATATGATTTTGGTCAAGATTTATTTATGTTATTAGGTTTTATATTTATTAGCTTGTATAAATGTTTTTGACATAACTCATTGTAACGAATTACAATATAATGTAATTCAGTATATGTGTTAGGATTTTGCACACAAAAACATGATGTAATTCATTGTAAGTAAGTGTTGCATCATTGTAACCCTGAAATTACATTAACATGATATATATGTTTACAGGTTACAATAGTGCAATAAGTAGCGTTTGAGAAAAAAGTTTATAATTTTCAAATTAAAGAGAAAAATAAGACAAGTTCAAAGGTGTAATTTTTTATAAAAATTAACAATTTTATAAAAGTTAATGAGGTTTGAAAATAAAGAGGGTAAAATTTTCTTATAAAAAAAGAAAAATAGAAGGACTAGGGTAGGAAACATGTCAAATTGTGTGTAATCTGAATTTTAATGAGTATGTTAAAACGACTCTTATGCCTTTCTCAATTAAAATAAAGAAAATTAAAAAAGAAGATCTTGTCCATTAATATTTTGATCGATGGTATAGAGATGGGTTAAAGGTTCTCATAAAAAATGAGGGTTTCTCATTTGAACCCTCCCCTATATATCTATACATACATGTATATATATATATATATATATATATATATATATATATATATATATAATATATATATAATATATATAATATATTATAGTAGAGATTCAAATAAAAAATAATTTTTTTTTAAGAAATCTAAGAATCAATACTAACCTGACATATGCCATAATTTAAATTAAAACCTTAAGAGCAATTATGTCAAAAAAAATCTAAACATTTTTTAAAACAAAATATAGCACATATTCTTACATCTCTAATCTCAAGCAAAACTTTTCACTCTTTTATAGCAACCTCAAATATAAGTAATTGTAGAACTGTAAACCCACCAACCATAACGACGTGTTGCCACCCCAAGGTCTCACGTCGCTCGCATCAACCTTTGGTTATCACAAAATATGTGCTGCATTTAAAAATAAAGCAAAAGATATGCTAAAGACACAATATAGCAAAAACTGTTTTGTTTGACGCATTGCTGTTCTGTGCTATTTTGATGAAATAAGATAATACATCACAGAAACAACACATGATATTTTGTTATTTTGATGCAAAACAACATAGATCATGTTACGCAAGACAACACAAAACTGTACTGTTTGACACAAAACAACACAAAACTGTATTGTTTGACACAAGACAACACAATTCTATGTTTTTTTTTTATGAAATACAACACAAAAATATTAAAATGCAGCACAATTTCACATAATTTGTTTTTTTTTTTGTAAAAAAATATAATAATACTATACTCAATTTAAAGAGGATTTTTTTTTTGATTTATGATGTATTTGTTTTAAAAAATAATGTTGCATGAAAAAGTTATAAACATTTAAAAAAAATAAGAGAAACTCAAAAACTTACAAAAATGATTACATACCCAAAATACTCTATCAATTTCTCTTTGTAACATTATCATTTTAGCTGTTGATTAAAAAATAAAAGGTCAAAATATATTTCTTAGCCTACTTAGGCAAAATATTTTTTTATGGGTCTTGCGTGTGGGAATTATTATGTTTTGAAAAGCGTAGTTTTCTAGCCAAAAAGTTATAAATTACAATGCTGGGTATAACTTTAGACACATGAGAAACATATGTAATCAAGACAAAATATGATTCTTGGCCATTGGTTACTCAAATAATTTGATATGTTCATTGATTTTTTATTTAATCACTTTATTCATGACCTGAAAACAAAATTATTAAACTTATTATGAGATTGACATCGACCTTTCTCGTATTCAGTAATATGTAGGTAACAAAGTGGTAGTGATATCATAAATTTAAAATTGGTATAAAGCTGGGAAGATATAGATCAATGGATGCTTTAGATGCACATATGTTGGTAGACATTTAACACTATTTATGTTGAGATATCTCTAATATTGTGCAAGTGATAAATATTTAGTTATAAGTATCGATCAAGACATCACATATGACAACACTAACGATACACATGAATACATGTAGCTTAAGTAGACATCAATAACATAAATAAACTTGTTAACCTAAATAATATTATAAATATTGGTACTTTGTTACTTATTGAAATAATATACGTATTATATTTGCCCCAATATTTTTGCAAGTATTATTGTTAGATGAAATACTATGCTAGCTTGCAATGTTCACCAAATAACATTACAACTTTAAAGTATCTTTATGAAAGCGGAACAGTATAGCTGAGATACTGAACCCAAATAAAATTAAAACAATTGTTATTTGAGTCAAATTAAATTCTTACAGCTATATATAAAAATCAAGACGATTGTTATTATTTCCTTGTGATCCGTTTGTCTATCCAGTTTCCAGTCTATATTCAAATGCCAATTTTTATATATTCAACGTAAATTGAATTTTCTCAAGTTGCATCCATGTTAATAATTGATGAAAACTTTAAATTGTTTGAAATTATAGTATATGCATCCATTGCAAATGTTTA